>JAMRYI010000636.1:0-94724 GCA_029231635.1 Ditylenchus weischeri | reverse complement strand
TGGTGTCGGTCCGTTGACTCGTGGAAGGCAAAATGACGGCTGTCGACTACAGGGCGATCCTTGAAGAACATATGCTACCTCTTACGCTGGAAGAAAAGATGCCGGCTATGATCTTCCAGCAGGACAACGACCCCAAATTATGCTTCAATCCTGATGATGGCAACGAAGTGGCGCGGGCGAAGAAGAAGACTAAGAAGTCTAGGTGGCGCGGGCGATCAAGCAGGCTCCAGGCAGGTGCCAGGATGGTTCAAGGACAAAAGCGTGACTATCATCAAGTGGCCATCTCAATCTCCGGACCTGAATCCAATCGAAGTATAAGCGCCGTATTCGAAAGAATAAACACAAGAACCTGGCGGCATTGATGGAAGATCAAGAAAGAATGGCGGAAATTCTATCGAAGTATTGATTAAACTTGTTCATTCTTTATGCCACGTCGTTGTCAGCTGTTATTGATGCAAATGGTTATGCTACGAAGTACTAGTTGTTCAATAAACGTTTTGATGCATTTTTTTGCACGTCGAAAAAAGTGGTGTTGTAAATCAATCGCCTATTTTTCCATAAAATTCAAACGTCTTCAATGAAAGCTACATACCATTGAAAGAGCGTTAAAATGCTACAGAAATGCTCTTGTTCATTTTTGGTTAGAATAATGAAATTGCGCCAGAAAATTTCTTTCAAACAAAAAAAACGTTAATTTTTTCTTTGATGCATTTTTTTTGCTCGTTACTGTAGGTCAAGAAGCAGTTGATGAAAACTTTGTTGAAATGTTAAAATTTCGAATGAATTTGTTGTGTTAACAAGGCAAGTGTCAATAAAAAAATTCTTTTTATTAATTCACAGGTCATTTTTGAATCAAAAATATTGCCGAGTTTTAATATAATTAAAAAATACGTAATTACGATGTAATATGACATACATTTAATCGTACAGTTTCGGTTCGTGAGTAAAAATGAAAACAATCCAAAAGTTTACACTCAATTCGCTATGGTACGGTTTTCGAGGGGTCAAATATTTCAATCGTCAAAATTCTATCGTTTATCAATCTTTGGTGTTGTGGGATATCTTCAAAGGTATAAAAGTGTTGGATATGTATCAAGTAAGAATATTTTAATTGAGGCACTTATGCATCAGACAAGGACGGGTCCGAATATTGAAGTAAATCTAGCTTGCTTTTTTAGAGAGGTATAACTCGGGGCTTTTCTTGACGGACCGAAGATTGGGGGCGTAGAGGTTAGTCCTAGAAGCTAGCTTTGAAACATTGAGTTACATTGACAGAAATATAACATAGTTTTGTTGACTGGGGCCTACCGCATAAAGAAACTCTGGTATGCATGCTTCTTCATGCATCTAGAGTCTCTTTCGAGTGATTTGTGTTTAAGGTGTGTAAGTATGCGCATCTCAACCCCAAGCAACCAAGCCCCCTCCCCTTCGGGGCCGCAGGGGCTTAGTTGGTTAGAGATGTGTAAGACGAACTCCGAAATTCGAAACTTCTATGGCCGTAGACGGCAATGGTGCTCTAAGGCAAAAAATAAATCATTAAAAAAATTGATTTAAAAAAAATATTGTAAGTGTCAGCACACATTTTTTTGCTAAAGTTCATTTTACCCCCTGGCCCAAAAAAGCGTTTTTTCAACTCCTATCAACTATTTATGGCTTTATATGGCTAGAAATCAAGGAAAAACGATTGGGAAGACCATTTCCGAGAAAAAACTTTTAGACAAAATTTTGACCAAAACCATGATAAAAACCCACCTTGACCCACCCTTATGGTCAAAAATTGTAGGATACCTGGATGCCCCCAAAACTCATAAAAGATGGAATTTGAACATACTTTTGTTGACTGGGGCCTACCGCATAAAGAAACTCTGATATGCATATATTTTTTATGTATCCGGAGTCACTTTCGAGTGATTTGCGTCTAAGGTACGTGGGTGTGCGTATCTCAACCCCAAGCAACCAAGCCCCCTGTGCCCCCGAAGGGGGCTTGGATTGGTGGGTTAGAAACGTGCGCACTCACATACCTTGGACATATTTCGAGAATCACTCTTGACCGAAAATGCATAAAGAAACTCTTTTTTGCCCAGCTCCAGTAAAAAAACATTGTGTGTGTGTAACTGGATGAGTTACGTTTTCAGGCACAAATTGATGAGTATAAATTTGGCCGTCGGAACTACAATCGAGGACATCGTGTTGATGGTACTTGGGTTTTCGGTGGAGCTCATGCCTTAGGAGCAGTTTTATGGTACCTGTTGCGAAGCGTTCTCGAGCTTATTTGCTCCTAAACATTAAGCATTCTATCAAACCAGGGACTACTATCATAAGTTACTGTTGGAAGGCCTATGACTCGCTAAATGACGAAGGATTTGAGCACTTTCGGATATTTATTTTTAATATTGAAGCTTTGAGGAAAAAATAGATTATTAGGTGAATCACAGCGTTAATTTGTTGATCGGGAGTAGGTAAACACACTAATACGATTTAGTCAATAAGGCGCCACGCAAAAGAAGTTTCCGGAAGTCGTCGAAAGAAGAAGCATTTGGGTGGACTTTTAGCTCGTTACATTTTCTTTAAGAAATGCCGTGTGATAAAGGCAGACCCTTTTTCTGAATTTTGCAAGTTGGCATCTTCTTTGTAGACTCATCAAGCTCGGCGATCTTATATAGTATTTGGCATGTGTGGGTGGGTGGGTAACGCTTTTTCACTTCGAAGGCCAGAACGGGTCGTAGATAGCGAAATCACTTTTTGTCGCTAATACCATCGTGTTCCCCAGAATGTCAGCTTTGGTTTAAAAAAAAGAACAGGCGAAAAAAAAGAGTTCTAATAGGGGATATACCTATTTTTATGAATGAAGTCATAGCCCCTCATTGAAATTTCGAAATAACTGTACTATACAAATAACTGTACTGTACTTTACTATACTATAGACTATACTATAGAGACTACACTATACTTACTATACTATAGAGGCGCCGATAGGCGCCTGTGGTCCCTTTGTATGGAAGTATTGAAAGAGTATAATCAATTGAGACATGAATTGGATCTCATAGAAACAGAAGTGGTCGAAGGTGTAGCGCAACAGGACGAGGAAGAATCTGATGAAAGTTCCACATAGGATGCGGCTATTGTCTATGACAGAAGCTATGAGGAATACATTTCTTCTGAATTTATTTGAGTATCAAATTTTGTTGTTCGCTTTTATTAATTGCTTTACCATTTGATAGTTCAAAATCGTTGTTTATGATCAGTTCTTATGTCTATAGGACCAACGTTCAAGCTAAGGCTCAGCTCTAGACTTCAAAATTGCGATATGCATCACTTCATCCCTGAAACCTTGAATAGGTACACCCTGGTCAGGTGGATACACCGAAATGTCTTGAAAACTAAAAGTAGGTCGATTTATAAAATAAACCATCCTATCATGTGTAAGATTGTGCAAGAAATGAAGTCAAATAGAACCAAAATTGTGTTTTTCGCCACCCGAATCCCATAACCAAATGTAGGTATCCAAGGGATAGGTGGACAATTTAAAATAATTAATAAAAGTAAGTCAAAAATTAAAAATAAAACCCCTTTTCTTAGTCTTTAATTTAATACAAAATAAAGTAAAAACACAAACAAAATAATAGTTTTACACGCCAACATTTTATTTTATTGCAATCCAATTCGTTTTTTTGTCCAACATTTTTCTTGTAGTTTTCATCAGGGTTGGCAAGGGGTGGCTTTTCAGGCCACCGGGTGGCTTTTTTCAATTTTTCGTATTTTGAAAAATTAGGTAGCTTAAAAGGTGGCCTGCTCGGCCTGCTAGGCCACCTTTTAAGCCACCTCATTTTTCAAAACGCAGAGAGCTTGAGAGGTGGCCTAAAAAGCCACCCCTGGTTTTCATCACCACTCTCTTATTTAGTAAAACCGTTGTCATCCAGCATTAATTTCAACAAAAGCAGAAAACTCAATTTGGTATACTTTGTTTGGCAAATTAAGGCAGTAAATTTGGGTTTTTAGCAGTCTTTGAAAGTCACAAAATACACACACAGAAACAATAAAAATGTCAAAAAAAATTATGCAATATTGCTAGTGAGTATAGTGGATTCAGACTTGTCCAGGTTTTCATAGCCTGCATTTGATGAACTGCTAGGCGCATCCGCACTGTACTGTGGTTGCAAACGCAGGTCTTTTGAGTTGGACCGGGTGATTGCTTGGTTGAGCAGTGAGGATATGGAGTTGGCAGACTGACGCAGTCGGTTGTACAAAGGGGCACACATCCGAAGGGCCAACTAAATTTAGGATGCTGTTTTATTTGAGATCTTTTAAAATCTTTTAAAAGTAAGGTCGAAATTCGTTTTTCAAGTTAAAATTTGCAGATATGATAGATTTTGCGAGTAATAAAATGTTTAAAATCTCAAGAATAATTTAAATTTCCAGATTATATTTGCTGCAATTAGAATAAATTTCCAAGTGACCCCAAACTTATGGGCACCAAAGTTTCGGCCTTCAAAATGCAACGTTCCTCATAATACCCATGGGCTAAACCAAGGGACTAAAAAGTCTTTTTGCGACAAGAAAAAGGTTTCCTCAATACCCATAACCAATTGCAAAATTCGAAAAAAAACAAAAAAATCGTAGCTTCGATAGAGAAAAGAACAAAAAAACAGGAAAATTACCGTAAATGTTCTAATAGACCCCCTCTCGACTTAAAAGGCCTGAATCTCGGAGCAGAGTCAATATTTTGCAAAGCTGTTCACTGCATTTTCTTAACTCCCACGAGCTTTACTGATCCTGCTTTTTAGATTTTGGATTTTCACCGACCCATAATTTTCCCGATTTTCGGAGGGTTGAAAAACAGAGCCCCCGGGGGTTTTTATTCAAGTGAACAGTGTTCCAATTGACTTTATAGTTTGACTGATAATTATAGGCCTCAGAGATTTTTTCAGTATCTTGAAATTAGTTTGTGAGTTTCTAGAAAAAAATTTGGTCTGGGTTGAAGAAGCAATAAGTTGCATCAAGCAGCGTGGCCGCAAGCGGGGCCCGCCGCAGGCGCGCCCAACGCGAGATAGTTTAAAAATAATACAGCCTTCTAAACCATAGCGCAATCGGATCGAATTTGTCAAAGAATTTTAATTTTCCTAGGAGCCAATTGACCAAAATCTAAGTTTTCTGTGTCTAACGACCGGTGACACCCATTGTTCTGTCAGACATTGTAATTACGTTAAAATTTCACTATTAGGGTTGTAAAGGCCTCGGAAATTTAGAGGCCACATTTCGTCGGGAACGTCGATCTTCGAAATTTTCGAGTCCTCGCATCAAACCTCGACATTTTTCGGTTTTTCGAGGGGAATCCTTGAAAGCTAGGCCTCGACAGCCCTGTTTACTACAAGGGGTAAAAGGCGCCTATCGGCGCCTCCATAGTGTTTGTGCCTATTAATAATTGATAACTGATCGCAAAACACGCGCGAAACTAAAAAATCATTGCACAGTCTAATAGATTACACGGGTTTGCGAAAAGAGGTAAAAAATCTCAAACAAATTTTTTTCTTAAAAAATGGCCTGCAAATGGCAAAAACATAACTTTTATTGGAAAACTCGACAATGGCCTGCATACTTTTGTCAACGCCCCTCTTAAAAATGCCAATTTCTCGCCGCTCGCCGAAAGCTAACATCAAGGCGAATCTAAAAAATCCTGCAACAGAAATTTTCGAGCCTTTTATGACCATATTTTTTGATAATTCATAAAAAGTGTGAACCACCCACCCACCCGACCCAAATACTATATAGAGATGCATTTTCCAGCTTTTCGGAAAAAATGGTTATCAAGGCAGAAGTGAAATTTATCGCTGATAGCAAAATTGGGAGCGATGAAAAATTTGTCGTTGTCCCTCTGTCAATGAGAAAAGGATCTACAATAGCCGATATGGTGGAAGATGCTCTGAAGAGAGTGAAACTGGGCGAGCGTTATGAATGTCGCAGCGTTATGTATCAAAGAAAGAAAGGCAAAGGAATGGTTGCAGTCGATCTCTCGAGTGAAATCAAGAAAAGTGGGAAGTACAGCATTTTTCTAGAGCTGCGTAAAATTGTGCCAAAGGTTTGTGTTTCTATCGCAATCGTAATCTATCGCGTGCGTTTCTTAGATTCCTCCCGTCAGTCCAATTCTCGAGTCTATGCATGAGTGCATGGAAAGATACATTTTATTTTTGTCAGAGACTGGTAATGGGAAATCTATAAGTTACTTTTGGTTGTTGTGTGCCTGTTTGAGATTTTATCCTATGGGTTTTCCAGACGTTCATCAATGCATTGTGGAACTACGTCAAATATTTTTTCTTTCGATGATGCTTTTAAGGTTTTCTCTTTGGCTAATTAGGGATGAGCCCTGACTGTGCCTTAAGTGGACTTTGATATAAAAAGTTTGGAGCGTATTCTTGCAGGGCGTGCCCAAGTCTCTTATGAATCTGTCTCCTTAGCTCTGAAGGATAATATAAAGTATAGCAATGATCCGCGTCCTGTGGGTCAGTTATCAAGCACCGGGTATGGGTATCAAGGTGTTTTTTAAACTTTCGAGTGCCAGCTGCACTACTTTTTGTACCTTAAGAGCTGGGCCAGATTTATTAGGTACTTGGTGTCAGACCCTTTCTATCAATGTTGTCTATTTGGCTCACGCGAGCCAAACGCAAGACCAAAAATCACAGGCCCTAGCGAGCCATATGGGTTGGAGCAATATGGCTTGCCTATATTTATATATACGAGCCATATGGCTCGCGTACTTGTTTTTTGAAAGCGCGCAGAATATGAGCCAAAAAAAATACGAGGCGTTTGTATCGCGAACCATTTGGCTCGCAATAGTGAACAAATGGTTCGGCTCGCGCTTTTTATGCGCGAGCCTTAAAGATTGCTTATACGTCCCCTGTTGGTCAGTTATCAAAAAAGAGGTATGAGTAATTTTACAGTGAAGGTTATTAGTACAGAGCGTCGCAGTTGTACCAACGATCAAAACAAACCTGTACCGCGATGCGCATGTCCTTTTTTAGGAGTGCCGTCCACTTTATCGATGCAACGACGTGTTTGTGACGTCGTCTGCTAAAGCTACAAGTCAAAACATTGTCGAACACTACAACCTCTTCAGTGGTGGACTCTACTTGGTTAATTGAGAACATTACATAGTAGGTTTTCGTACTTTTTTCGTGTTTTTTGATTTTCTGAGACATATTTCAGGAGTTAAAGTCTCTATTTTATATTATAAGTCCTTCGCCTGCTTGGCCTCGCTACTTTTCGTGCACTTTTGTAGTCGGAATGATGAAAGGTCTTTGCAAACATGCTCTCCTGATCATGCGCAAAGAGGGTAGAATTGAATTTCCGAGAAATGCTACTGCCGATCCACTTGGCCGAAAAAGAAAAAGGGGAAGACCAAGACAGGATTAAATTCTCCATTTTCTATTGTTTTTAAATGTTTGTTGATCCTCGTTGTCGTTAGGAATGAATAAAGTTAGGTTCAGAAAGAGTGAAATGTTGTTTGGTTAACTATTTATAGCAAATATATGGTCTTTTGTGCGTGATCCAAGAAAACAGCAAACACTTAAAGAATAAAGTTAGCAAAATCTACGAGCGTAATTCTATGGCCGCAGCTTAAAATTCTACGGCTAACACAAATCAAGAGCAAGATTGAAAATTCTAATATAAAACGTTACTACGATTATCTTATAGCACGATTATACTGCTAAAACAAATCTACTGCCAAAATCCGAAAATCTACGACCAAAATTCAGAATCTACGGTTAAAAAAATCTACGGCCAAAATTAAATACCACCCTTTGTTAATAGAGCTTATTTGTAATTTGTCTGTTTTCTGAGTTTTGAAAAAGCATGAATATGTGTGAAGTGTTCTGACATAAGGTAGTTCGGAGGCGAACATAAAGAAGCGTGAGACCACCCGTCGTTACGAAATACCGTGTTTTCTTCATTAGTCACCCCGGGGTAATTTTTTTAACCCTTATAAGTCTAAAAATTTTGAGGTCGATTTTGACATTTTTGGATGCGCGACCAAAGCCTTAAAAGTGGAATGAGCTAAGTTTGTGGTAATTAAGAAAACTAAAAAACCCGATTTGCAAAATAATTTGTTTGAGCTGAAATATAGCATGCCTATGGGGGGTAACTATTAGAGAGGGGGTAATTAAAAGAGAATATACGTTATACATATACTAAATGATTTGGAATTGGTAATTTTTTGTGATTTTGACGGGGTTGTTTCGGGAGGAGGGGGCGGCGTGTGTGCTTTGTCCTTACTTATTATGCATGCTTATTTACTCAATAAAAAAAGTTATCAGATCTCATCAGCACCATCATCATTTTGGCTGGTTTCCTTTCATTTTGATGGTCTTTTGCATGAAATCCCAAAATTAGGGCATTTTTTAACAGCAAAGCAGTGCTGGAAATAATTACAGTATAGTTTTTGGCTCTAGAAGTGAGTGAACTTCATGAAAGATAAATAAAATTTGCACCTAGATTATAACAGTCGACTTAGGGCGATGTATGAAAGTCCCCCGGGCAGGAAAAGCTTGGGATAATTGGATAAAAATAAATTGGGGAAAAATTATAGGCTTTATTCGGCAAATATTTGCCGCATAACGCCAAGAATTTTCCCCCAATTTGAATGTCTCCCAAGCTTCTCCTGCCCAGTCCGCCTCCTTCAATAAATTTAGAAATTTTAAGGTGGAACTGTGCGTTAAAAATTTTCAAAATTCGACAATAAGTATTTAACCTGCTAATTTTCAACTAATCCTTAAAACCTACTTCATATGACGGTGGAGGGTCGTCGGCACCAAGTTTACTGGTAGAACACTGGTCAAGCAGCAAAGGTCTTCTGTCCATGCCTGACTCAAACCTGCTGCCGAGCACTACTGCTTGTCCATTAGACCAGGCAATATCCCCTGAATCATGGCTGGATATACCGCCAGAAATGGAAATAGATCTGACGGGCGGTTTTCTTGAATTGTTGTGATTTCTAGCAGTGTTTGTAGCAGAATTAATAGGCAACTTGGAAGGTCTAGGCAGAGGGACAGCGGCTGAGCTGAGGGGCGGATTGGGACGTCGTACCGGGTTTTTAGGGTTGAAAAAGGACATGGATCTGCTCTTAGGAATATTCCGCTTATTATTTGGCTGGAATGAAAAAGTTTTAAATACTTTTTACAAACTAATTGTACTAAAATTTCTTAATACATACTCTTATATCTGGTTCTTGTGTCAGCGGAAAGTGTCTATGATTGGCGCTATAACTAACTCCTTCGATCAAATTGTCCAGTCGAATGGGTCTGTGACCGTTTAGCGGTTGGTATTGGCTCCCTGGTTTCGATCCAAACAGCCGTTGACTTAGTGTGTTGGCAAAGGATGTGGAAGTGTCAATGATATTATTATTGTAGGGGGAATAGCCGATGGATCCGTAGTTGGCTATGATGGCTGCTTCATTGCTGCTGGTCACAGGCTCATTTCTTGATAGGAACTCACTGCGGATGGACGGAATCGGCTGAAAAGAGATTAAAATATGGGCAGGAGAAGAGTGGAAAAATTCAAATTGGGGAAAAATAAAGTGGGGAAAATTTTTCGGCGTTATTGGGCAAATATTTGCCGAAGAACGCCAAGAATTCTCCTGCCCTAAAATTTATATTCAGTAAAAATGAGCAGGGTTACTTACTCGACCACTAAATTCAAAATTTTTAACATAAGAAAACGCAAAAAAACCAGAAACGTATAATATTTTATTGGGGCTGAGATGAAGTTCTCAAAGTCAAGCGGTGGGGGATTTATAGAGAAAATACGATAATGTTTGATAATTTTTTTCGGCTCTAGGTCAATTCATCGACAGGTCAATTCGTCGACATATTCGTCAAACCTATTGAGTAAATCTCTATACACTAGATTGAAAAATGGCCAGTTATTTGCTTAATCCAAAAATAAGCCCTACCATTAGTAATGATAACTAATTTCCACCTTTACTATGACGCTATTTGGTATTGCCTGAAACACTCACTTTGAGGTCACTTTTTGAAAACTTTAATTTTCGAAGTTAGTGTCCTTGAATAGACTCGCGAGGTACCCCCAGTCTATTTCTATTATTATTTTCCTTTATGCCCGTATCCACGCCTGTTAAGAAAATTAATCTGGAAAATAAAAAAAAACATGGTAGAGCCCTACCTAACATACGCTGGCCTACTCTGCGCCTGAGCACAAGCTGCAAAAAAGTAGTAAAAACATGTGTGAGTCCTTCCTAACATACGCTGGCCTACCCTAAGCCAAAAAAACAACAGGAGGATAATAAGTTAAAATATGAGAGTGCGGACCAGTGCGAGTTGGAATATGCAAATTGGGAGTTGTATAAGGTACGGTAGTCGAGTCGCGGTTTCACCGAAAATTTCGACGAGTTGACCGTCGACGGGTTGACCGCCGCCCATTTTTTTCTCTTGTTTTATAGCACATCAAAAAGTGGATGAGTGTACCTAGTTGTTTAGTGGCAAAAATGCTACAAGATATTAGTGACAAAAAATTTTTTTCAAAAGATTTAAAAAGCAGGCGATTTCTTGCACCACCCGAACCCCAAATAATGGTAAACCAACCGGAGGAAGGCCTAGACCAGGCACCCCATTCGCGGAAGACATCATGAGAGGGTCGAGAAGAATAGCTTCGCTATAGCTAGGCACTATCAAATAATTCTGACGGTTGGCCAACTCCAGCTCACAGGTCTCCATAGTGGATGTTCTCGTGAGCGGGCCTGTGTAATTGACACTTGAAGGGCTGCAAACACCATGATTAATTATTTATTACTTTTTTCCTTGTGTTGGTTTACCTCAAGTAATTGGTACCGAACAGCTTGGTGACCTGATAGCTAAGATGGGCGGTTTTCCACTCTGCCAACATTCTCAGTGGCCAACTTAGCAGGAAGACAGAGGCAATCCAGTAGGCAGTAGAACTCATGAACCTGGAATAACGAGAAGTGAAAATAACATATTATAACCGTCCAAAGAAGGCACTGTAATAATCTCACAAAGTATTTATTGGACATCTGATTGCGACTTTCTTTGCTTTCATAGACACGCAGCGCATATAATGGTTCCTACTGGTTTGGGCAAATCTCATTTGGGCACCCTCATTTGTGCACTAATTTCAAATATGCTTAATTTTCCGTTCAACCTGCGGTTTCTCAGATTTTATACGTAAAATAGTTTTTGGAGCATCAGTAGGCCTCAAAGTAGATAGGAAAACCACTAGGTACCCACCCGGCAAGAGTATCATTTCAATAATTAAAAAATTTAGGCAAAAATTTATTCAAAACCACGGTATCCTGCCCAAAGTCATGTCATGAACACGTATTAATAATTAAAAACATCTATTTTAAGAGCCGGAACCCCAGTACTGAGGTAAAAGGACAACTGCCGACCATTCCAACTACCGACCCCCAACTGCCGACCAATCATCAAATTTTGACCGAAAGAAAAAAATTTCAGTCTTAAAAAGGACTGCAAAAATATCACTGTATAAAATAGGTTTTTTGTAACAAGTTAATCCAACCTAAAGTGGTATGTGGACACTTTTTGGGAACGTTCATATGATATGTATCGGATGTATCGGTATGTACATACGCATCGCTTAGGTCCTAGCTTTGAATCTCACTGAGTGCACACCGTATTCTTTCCCCTGTTTTTCCATATTTTATTTACAAGTTTGGTGTCAAAATGATCCTCCGGCTCTAATTTATCTAACAAGATCATCAGCGCGAGGTTCAACAGACACTGTAGTTGAGTTGCAGGTCAAAGTCTGCCCGAAACCTGCTTTTTGTATAAAAATCCGTCATCTCTGGGTTTTTCTTCGATTGATTTAATTGACACTTGCTGACTTTTTTCTACAAATGCACATTCTCATGTGTAGCCACAACTCTAGGCTATCTTCATGATACAGAAAAACGTATAATTAAAGGGGCTCCCCAGTTCAGCTGAGTAGGAAAAAGTGGCGCAGTGGATTTGTGTTAAGCGTTTGTGTTTTAAGGCCCAAAATCGTGAGCAGCTTTTTTACGAATTCGGTTTAACACTACAACGGCTATTTGTACTAAAGTGAGCTTCTTGTCCAGAATTTTGTGCTGATCATTTCTACACCGGTCGTCTTAGCGAAAAAAAATAATAATGAATAAGTTCCAAACCAGGGCCGTACCGGATATGAAAAAATATCGGATCGGATACTGAATATGAAAAAATATCGAATCGGATATGAAAAAGTGCCGGTTATCGGATACCGGATAATTTCTCAAAAAATTTGAAAAAAATTTAAATTTTTTTTTCACAAAAAATTTTTCAAAAAAAATAGTATCCGAAAATTCGCCATTTTTTTCGGATATCGGATGTCAAAAAGTGCCGGATATCATATATCGGATATCCAGTGCGGCCCTGATCCAAACATTCAACGATGTCCAATTAAATGCCATCCTACCCTTCAAAAATACTCATTTTTTATTTCTTGAACCGTCGCAATATACTCCTTTATTGAAGTACTCCTTTATTTTTTTTCTGTGAAAACATTTGTATCCGATTATTCATAAATTCTGACTCTAAAAAGTCACTAACCCTTTCTGAGAAGTCAACAAAATCAATAAAAAGTTTTTATTAAAAAGTAAACAAAAAGGCCAGAAAGACAGAAAATTAAATACCGTATTCTCTCTTATAGACGGGCCGGCCCGTCTATTTTTCAACCCCCCTCAGAGGGGGCCCGTCTATTAGAGAGGGCTCTTCTAATAGAGAGGGCCCGTCTATTTTTTGTTTCGTAAAAATTTTATACCAAAAAAATCCAGCCATTAAAAAGTATCAAAATTGCCAACGAACTTCTTCGAACTTCTAAATTCACATCTTTATTAAGAACATAGACAATCAAACAATTCAACACTTAATGGACGCATTACTAACATTGAATAAATCTTCTTCTTCACTGAGATCTACATCTTCTAAGAGCTCAGCCAACTTCTTTTCTTCCCGCGCCATTTGCAGCTTCCTTCGACCAGTAGGCACTGGACCATCTACCTTGAAGCAGTGTATCTTGTTGTCCTCACTTCCATCAGTTGTGACCCACATGATTTGAATGATCCGACGATGAGCGACTACAGCAGGCTTTCCCATGCGTCCACGATCCACTGCAGGTAGATGGCTATTGGTGCAGCTTTCAGATTCCCTCCTTTCGTCATTTCTTTATCGCCATGGAGCATCCAATCATCGTAGAACTGTCGAATTTTCGCCTTGAACGGAGAATTCCAGCAGACGTCTGGAGCCTTAATATTCAATCTCCGAACCTAATACCGGAAAATTAAAGAACAAACCTGTATGAACTTTGTACATCCTCCTGGGATGACGGCTGTGTCCAACAAGCAATGTTTTAACTGCTTCTTTGTCGCCTCAGAGATGTGGTACCGGAAAGAATCCCATACGAGCAGTCGCTTCAAGAAGAGAGATGATCCCATAACACGTCTCAAGTAGTCTGTGGTAAGCTCGTCATTCATCCATTGCCTGGTGCCTGCGATGGACAATGAAACGATGGAGTGACTTTTTACAGTTTTTGGAGGTATTGAATGCAAGGGAGACTCTTTCCATCTCATCCAAGCAATTACCGGGCATATAAAAAAATTCAAACTGCTTTCTTGCTATATGAATGATTTGGAGATTTACGAGCAGTTGCGACTAATGATAGTGCCTTTCTATGCCCCGCCTTAGGAGATGATCAAGCTGTGTCGTGGCGTGATTAAGCCGCTTTTAAATAGATCAGAACTTACGCAAATGGTGGATTACATGTAAAAGACTTGGTTTTGTAAAAGCGGTCCCTTTGTTTTTAAGAATCCCTTTGTTTTAAGAAACAGTTTTTCGAACAACCAAATTAAGGTGTTCAACCGAGTGAAGGGATAAATGGCAGAAAACCGCTCTACTCTCAATCGAAATTTTCAATCAATACCGCAGTGTGATCGAAAAAAGACCGTGTCACAACAATCCCAGCAAGAGTAACAATAACAAGCTGCAGATGCACATCAAATCGCAGCCGTCAATGTGGCATTTTTTCATCAAGCTTCGTGAGGCCTATCGTGGTGATTTCTTGCTACTTTACAATGTAATATTTACTGCCCCTTATATCTTGACCTTATCATATCCTTCCATTACGTCTTTTAGGATTGGGTAAATGGTGTGATCAAGCCAAGGCGGACTGAAGATGTAAACAGGGATGAGCGAATTTTTCTCCAAGTGAATCGGTGGGCGGATGTCGATGCAAAGAGATTGGGCAAGAATGAGTGGGCTCAAGGCCTTGTTATTGCTTTAAAAAAATACTTAAATTATTATACCCTACTTGAATGATTATACCTTGAATGATTACACCTTGAATTATTATACCAATCCCAGCGAGAGTAACAATAACAAGCTGCAGATGCACACATCAATTTAGAGGCGGTCAAATTAGGTGGCGGTCAAATTACACCTTGAATTATTATACCCTGTTATTGAAAATAGTTAAATAAACTTGCGGTACATTTTCTAATGTTTTTGTCTTGTAATTTGGTTTGTAAGTTGAAAATTTTTCATTAGAATAACACGCGTTGGTTTTATTGCTTTGTGGCTGCCTAGCAGCTTTTCACCTATAGTTTTTCGATTTGCAATACACATATTTGAAAAGAAGAAAATAGATGTGATATTTTGATGTCGCTCAAATTTTAACAGCGGTTAATTTAAAGGCGGTCGAATTTGGCTGGTCATCAATTTAGAGGCGGTCAAATTAGGTGGCGGTCAAAGTTGGCTGGTGGTTAATTTAGGGGGTGGTCAGTTTAGTGACGGTCAAATTAGTGTCGGTCAAAATATACCGGCGATCAGTTTAGTGGCGGTCAAACGTCCAGTACCCGTTCGGACAGGCTCAAATGTGTGTCCTAAACTGGGCGTAATCATTTTGCCAATGAAAGTGTTGCCAATGAGATCTTTGTGGATCACTTCGTTACGGTGTTTAGAATAGTTTTTTCCTCAAGCAATTTAAATTCTTTGTCGGGCAAATCACCACTCATTTTGTAGCCAGTGAGATGAACTACAAAATGAGTGTTAATTTTCTTGAAAAAGAATGAAAATTACTTGAGAAAAGAAGCTATTGGCGAAAACATATCATTGGCGAAGTGATCTCATTGGCAAAATGATGACGCCCCTCCAACAAATTAAAGGACAGCCGCATCGATGCGAACTGTTCACTTAAGTTTGATAACACCATTTGACTAATTTTATTTTAGCCATCTAGTAACCTTATCAATTTGAATAAAAAGCTCGGTTGAGATATAGGCTAAAGTTGGAAAATACAGGTGAATACTGCCTTTTTTCCAACTTTAGCTTATTTCTCAACAACCGAGCTTTTTTTTGAAATTCCGCTTGGTGATTCAGATTCCCGATAAAATTTTGGTTACTAGGATGGCTAAGAATAAAAAAAATTAGTCAAAAATGGGTATTGTCATCAAAACATAACTATGGACAGTTCGCATCGATGCGAACTGTCCTATGTCCCAACAAACCCCTCCAAACAGCCGAAAAATTATAAATTTAATAGGGCGCGAATTCAAAATTTTTAATTTTTTTTCTCAGGTGTTACAATTTCAATCTGAGAAAGCGTAATTAAACAAATATGCCTAATTAAACAAATACTTAAATAAAGCGACATGTTGAACGATTTTTGGCTAAACTTCCTTTTACGGAGTCCTCCCAAAAGTGTGTTTTGACCACTTATTCAAGCTTTTCAGGTCGTAATTAGTCGAAAAAACATGTTTTCAGGATTGGGAAAGACATTTTTCGAGAAAAAAAATTTTGATCAAAAATCGACTTTTTTACCAAAAATTTTCATTTTTCATGCTTCGGTCAAACACTTTTTCTCTCTTGCTTTTAAATTTATTGTTTCTAACAATCGTGTCGGACTTTTGGAAGGCGTACGACTGCTTAAATGACGAAGGCTACATCCATCTCAAGGTATTCCTTTTTTCGTTTGGAGCATAAACCCACATGCGGGCTCTGCCACATACAAAAGTAAACTGCGCATGGATTTAACCTTGCACAGTTTGTTAGCACGAGTGATTGTCTCTAGGGTGCGCTTGTGTCGTGGAGTTCAACTCAAGCCCAGCCCCGGAGGGGCGTAGGGGCTTGAGTTAGAACTCCACGGCACTAGCTCACCCTAGAGATTAATCCGAGCGACTTGCTGCATGTTGTATCCATTCCCAGGGCTTTTTATATAAGCCAGCATGTGGGTTGTTATGTGAAGTAACGTTTCCTTGTTTTAGGTGAATCACTCGATTCATTTCAAGGATCCGGTTACTGGTGCGCATACCAACAACATCGAGGCGTCCATAAATTTAAAAGCAAGAGAAAAAGTGTTTGACCGAAGCATGAAAAATGAAAAATGAAAATTTTTGGTAAAAAAGTCGATTTTTGATCAAAATTTTTTTTCTCGAAAAATGTCTTTCCCAATCCTGAAAACATGTTTTTTCGACTAATTACGACCTGAAAAGCTTGAATAAGTGGTCAAAACACACTTTTGGGAGGACTCCGTAAAAGGAAGTCCTGCCCGATTTTTTCGATATACACCTGGATGGCCTAAGAAATGAAATATATTCAAAGTCAAAAACAAACCACTAATTCTGACGTGAAATCGTAAGAGGAATGGGGTTTCATAGGGTTAAAATTCCGTTTTTCGCCACCCGAACCCAAAAACATGAGGTGGGTACCGTCGAGGGATATTGTTATCCACCAGAATGCCCTGAAAAAATAAATCTGTTCAAAGTCAAAAACAAATCATTTTTCGTGATCTAAATTAGCATGGTAAAACCGGGTTATTAATATTAAAACTGCGATTGTCCTTACCAAAGACCCGAAATCTGAGGTAGGTACCTCTTGGATAGGTTGACCGCTGCCATAATTTCTGGGCGCCAAGATGGTCTGATTTTCTCCTGAATATGGTCGGATCCACCCGTAGACCAGGTCTAATCCTAACCTAATCCATTGCTGAGCATAGTATGGTCCATCACTTGGTTATCTGGTCACCACTACCTGGGTACCCCAACCTAATTACCACTGCATGGGTGCCTCTACCTGGGATCACCACCTCGGTATCATCACTTGCGTATCACTACCCGGAGTACGATTAACTGATTACCTCACTCCGAACGAGCGAGGACTGTGAATGCGGATTGTTGAATTTTTTTTCAACATTTGTTTATCAATACCAACTTGACCAATAGCCTATTTGGTAGCCCTGAATCTCAGCTACAAGATAGCGCCAACAGAATAATTTTTGAAAAATTAAAAGAAAGTTACGGTTATTTACGAGTGAGGATTGTTGAAAATACAGTCCACCATTGTGTACGAGGCTTTACACAATCTGAATTTGCTAGCATGGAAAATTTGCTCGAACGCAAGGGATAATCCTTTGTTGCCCTTCTCATTTAACCCAATTCACTCTAATATGGCCTGATACATTGAACATCGCCTCTTCTTGAAAATGGGTTACCGTCACATACAAAACCGCGGGTCTTTACGGCATAACTTTTAGTATTTACGTAAACGACATCAAATCGGAATCCTTGTAATTTTTTTTAACGAGACTAACCAGAAATAACTAACAAGAACTTCGAAAATCGAGGTTGAACAATTGCAGGACTTCTGGGGTCTGGTTGTATCATAAGTCAACTGTATACGCTTACCATGGCTCACAGTGCTTTCCTTTTAGCGGGCCAAAATTCTGTGGTGACAAAGGTGATTCAGGATCGCTTTCATCGATCGGCTGTGTGTTAGTAGCAGCAGAATTGGAGGATTGTGGATAAACTAACAAATGTTCAGTGAAAGGCACATCCACTAGGTCTAGTCCTTCACGAACCTGTAAATCAATATTTTTGGCTGCAAATTAATTAATTGTTTTTGCATGAAATTACCTCCATGTAGTCATCTCGGACTTCGTTTTCATTGAAAAACCGAGTCCTTTGCTCCTCAAATTCGTTGGCAGCTTGCAGACAGGCAAATACAAAGCCTTGAAAAAAATTCAAGTCTTTTTATAAGAGACTTTGGGTAGTAAACATCCACTCGCAGCATTTTTTTTTAAATTGCAAATTTTTTGATAATTTTTTTTGGAAAGGCCAGTTCTGAAACCAAAATGTCGTCTAAAATTCGAATCCGTAAGATTGGATAAAAAAACTAGGGTTAGGAAAATGGCCGGCCATTTTTAATACGGCCATTTGGTCGGCTCTATGCCCAAATCTCGGCTATTGTAAAATTTGCCATAATGTCCAAATAAAAGGTTTGATCAAATGGCCGACCACTTTAAATGGCTTGTCCATATTCCGCCATATGGCCATCACTTAACCTCAGAATGAACTTTTGATTACTGTTACACGTGGTCATAAACTAGTGAGTAGAGGTTTTCCGCTACTGTGTATGTTAACTTTGGATTTTCAACCAATATTGGACCGTTAACTCGAACATTTACCAAAAAATCATAAAGAAACTAAATTCCAACCTTTAGTAAATTTCATTCGAATCACAGGATACTTATCCAGATTGACCAATTCTTTAGAAATATCCTAAAATATTTTATATAAATATTCTAATACCGTATTTCTTCTAATTGCCGCACAGTCTCTAATTACCGCACACCCCTAACTTTAAAGACTTATATCTCGGAGCAGAGTGAATATTTTGCTAAGCTGTTTGATGCATTTTCTTAACTCCCACGAGCTCTACCGATTCCACTTTTCAGATCTTGGTTAAGCACCCGAAAATCTCTAGATCGAATTTGAAAATTTCCGATTTTCGGGTGATTGAAAAATAAGCGCACATGTGCGGCAATTAGAAGAAATACGGTATTTGAAAACCCGATAATTTCCCAAGTAACCCTTACTCTATATCCACAACAATCGTAGAGGAATACATTACCCGAAGAGTGCGAGTTTACACGTTCATAATACACTTGAGTGGCAGTTATTGCGTCTCCATTCCTGTATCTTAAAAGTTCAAATATCACCACAAGACCAGGGATGTTACGGAATTCCGATTCCCCGCTTTTGATTTCCGGCACTTTTATTCTTCCGTTTTTTGACTTCCGAAAAAATGGGACAAATTTCGCAAAAATATGAGAACAATAATTTGGAATTTTTTTTTTCAATTTTAGGAATTTTTTTGAAATTTCTTCCGATTTCTGGTTTTGAATTTTTTCACTTCCATTTCTGATTTATGTTCCGACTTTTTTAGTCTTCCGTGCCATCTTTGCACCAGATCATCCCAAAAATTATAATAATCAGTGAAAAACCAGCCTGGTGACCTGTCTGGTCCTCCTCAGATAGTGATAGCACACACTTTTCCACCACACAATTGGAGTGCTACCTCTCATCCTATCCACCAGATCTTTGACCTCCCCCACCCCTCGTTTAGGTATAGCATTCAATTTGGTGCGAAAATGCCAGCATTCGGTTACATAGACCACATAGAGCAGCACTCCAAACCCGATTGGAATGAAATTATACCCGGGCGCACATGGACCATGGGCATATCTGAACATTGGGGATTTGGAGTAGTTTTGAGTTTTTATTAGAGTTACGAGTAGATGGCAGCGTTTTCAGGAGCGTAGGCATAGAATTTTAAATGACACCAAATGGTATAGCTGATGCACAAGTGGACCAGCAGGGTGGATAGAAGGCATTTCCAGTGAAAGTCTTTGTGAAGTGTGCGACACAAGCCATGCCTCACAGGCTTTTGTTGCTGAAAGTGTGGTGTGAGTTATTGATAAAATGGTATGGAACAGGCGTGAGTCGAAATTTCGATTTTCGGAATTTATTCGTTTTGATTTACGATTTTCGAAAAAATTGGCCAAAAATCGAAAATTTTGTCTGAAAATGCTAGAAATTTTTTTTCGATTTTTGATATTTTTGCTCTTTCGATTTTGAAAATCTATGAATTTTGATTTCGATTTTCGTTTGACTTTTTTTTCTAGTTTCGACGTGTCCATGGTACGGTAAGAGCTCTGAGATAAATAGATTTTGCTCGTTAATATGGCCCCTACTGGTCTAAATGAAATATTTCTATAAATACCACCGTTGTGGTTGGAGCACAATGTTATGTCTTTTTGGAAATTTCAGCGGTAGAGGTTTTCTTCGCTTGGGCATCGGGAAAATTCAAGAGCTTACTGCCAAAGTGTCGAAATGTTGGGTTGTATGCCTGACCATTCACATTGATGCTACCACTGAATAGAATGGAGTAGAATTGGATGCTCAAAATAAAAAGATTGGGACCCTGAATTCAAAAAGATACAACGCAATTTGGAAACACGTTCAAAATGAGTGTCGACCTGAGTGCGAGATTTAGCGTTTTTTATGCGGAAAGGGCTGCACTTTTTCCCCTATTGAATTTTTTTTCTGTACCATTTTGTAGCTCAGACTCAGGGCTTCAAAATGAGCTATTAACAAGCTACACCTGGTTGAAAAACGGGATAAAAATGCTTAGGTCCGCACTCAAGCGCACACTAGCCCGAGTGTGGTCTTGAGTGTCGACCTGAGTGCGGACCTAAGCATTTTTATCCCACATTTTTCAATTAGGTGTAGCTTGTTAAAGGACCATCTCGCGGTGGTCTTGTGGGTCCCCGCCAATTCAAAAAATTTTCCTAATCATTGATCTTCTGTTCGAATTTTCTAATTTGGTTTCTAACAAAACCAGGCCTAGAATTCAATGTTAGGTGTAGTTTTGTTAGAAACCAAATTAGAAAATACGAACAGAAGATCAATGATTAGAAAAAAATTGGCTTTTTGAATTGGCGGGGACCCACCAGACCACCGCAAGCATGGTCCTTTATAGTCCTTTATATTTTGAAGCCCTGAATCTTAGCTACAAGTTGGTACTAACAGGAAAAAATTCTATGGAGGAAAAAAAATTACTTCCCGCTAAATATCGCACTGACGTCGACACTCACTGTGAACATGCCTTAAAAAAATTTAAAAAAAGATCAAAATCGAATTTCTGTTTTTTCTTCTGAAATTCCACTTTTGTAAAAACATTTTCGTTTTTCCTACCTCATCGTAAAAGGTTTTTTAAGGTTCGTGATGTAAAGTGTTGACTCTGACCTTTTTTGCCCCGTTTATCAGTATGTGGCCATGGATCTCAGCTTTTTATCCAGCTATCAAGCTAAAATACTTTGGGGGCATATAGATTCTCATAATTCAACAGACTAACTCGAAGTAACCACTTTCGGTGTTGTTTGATAAATTGTTCGAAAACTGATTCAGGGAAAAATTAATAGACAAAAAGTTTGACAGAAAAGACACAAGTGAAAAAGCGGCGCAATTTCATGAAAAAGGAACAATAATTTGGTCGTATCTTTTCAAAAAAATTAATTTTGTTGTAAAGTTGGGGACATCTGTTCTAAAATTCTAAAATGTTCTAAAATGTGAAAGTAGGCACTAAATTTTGGTGAGAATGCGGTCCAAAAGGAGATGTGAACCGCTGGTGGTCTTTTCTGCCTCTTTTCACACAATCAATGTGGCATAAATGTTGGTGGGATAGAGTGGCGACTAGGGAGTTAAAAACAAGCTAGCAAATTGGAATAAATAGTTGAAAGATTGCAAATATGGCCAACACTTGTCGATTGCAGCCAAAAGTAGTTGAGGAAAATATGAAATCCAATTCTAGCCTTTTTAGAACAAATTTTAAGAACAAAATTGGCTAATTTATTTGCAAAAAACGACAAAGAAAATACAGTTAAACCTCGTTATAACATACCGTATTTTCTCTATTAAAAGCAGTGTTTGGACTTTCAGGAAATGGTCGTACTCGTACTTCGTACTGCTAAATTTCAGCCGTCGTACTTCGTACTCGTACCTCGTACAAAAAAAATTTAAAGCTCGTATATCGTACTCGTACCTCGTACCAAAAAAATTTTTGCTCGTACTTCGTACTCGTACTACAAAAATAATGTACTCGTACTACAAAAATAATGACTCTCACTTACTTCTTTCCATAGTCTTAAAATTTCAGTAGTTTTTAGTTCTACTTCATTTTCGCTCGTTATTTTGAAAATTTATGAATTTTAAAAGAAAAATATTAGTTATTAAGTACTTATTTCTCACAGCATTATTTATTAATGTGTTTAAAAAAGAACGCCTGAGTTATTTGAAAAATGGCTGGCATAAGCATAGTGGTAGACGAGACGATGGATCTGCTCGTAGGAGATGAAAAAGATGAGGCCAGAGAAGAGGTCCGACAATATCTGAGAGAACTCGCGACGGACTTTAAAACCAAAGACCTCTTGTAGTCTATCAAAACCTCGTTTTTTGCTATTTTTCAACAATATATACTTTTTTGATAATTTCAAAATAAACATTTTCACAAAACGGAATTTCACTAAGTGAAAAATTGTCAGTTAATCTAATAATACTTGTATTTTGACACTGTTCGTACTCGTACCTCGTACCTCCAAATTTTTTTCTCGTACTTCGTACTCGTACCTCGTACCACTGAAATTTCTTCTCGTACTTCGTACTCGTAGTACGAGTACGTGTACGAGTACGAGTACGAAGTACGAGTACGAGGTCCAAACACTGATTAAAAGCCCTCCCCATAATCGGGAATTTTTTACATCTATTTATTGCGCTTTGAATCTCTTTTGGTTTTGACCCCCAGGTATGTTATGTGCCGAAATGTAGCTGGCAATTCGGCCTACATTTTGGTATGTTAAGCTAACAAGAGTCGATTTGAAAAAGTGAGTCGAAGACTTAAAAAAAATAAAAGAAATTCTCGATTTTGGGGAGGGCTTTTAATAGAGAAAATACGGTACCCCTTTGGGACTGACCCTAGGAGTATGTTATATCGGGGGTATGTTATAACGAGGTTCGACTGTATTTGGTTTTTTTTAAATACAGCCAACGGTCGAATGGTTTTATTATTATTTTCTGACACGATCTCAAAATATCATAGACCGACTTCTTGAGCCCCGAATTCTAAACACGATTTTTGCTTGGTCTCACACCCTTTGGAGTTCGACCTCCCCCTGGTTCCGACATTTTTTTTGAAGAACATTAAAGTGCCCGAAAAAGGCTGAAAATTGCCCGATTTTCTTAGTTTTGTCAAAAGACTGAAAAATTACACTTAAGTTAATTTTTGCAGCCCTGAATATCAGCTATATATCGAGCCATCAAACTCCAGTGAGGATTTAAAAAAATGTAGAGATAGGGGTCTGAGCATACTTCGTTCAAGTCCTAAATCTCTACATTCCTGAAATCACTGGAGTGAAAGATATATGGCCTGAAGTCAGTGCAGTTTGATAGCTGGGTCAAAAGCTAATATTCAGGGCTACAAAATAAAAAATAAGTTGAAATTGAAGCTATAATTTTGATGTTTTTTAACAAACCAAGAAAATCGGACACTTTCCAGCCAAAGTCGGGCACTTTCAATCCTCCTCCTAATTTTTACTTTAATTTTTGGAAACCTTTGCTGAATCTGAACCGTAAAATTTAGCTACTAATTAGAAGCCTAATTTAGTATCCGCAGTCTCAAAATAGCGGCGATTATTTAAAAAAATCATTACAATTTTTTAATTAGACTGACAAATCGTATTAGGCTAAAGCTTTGAAAATTGAGGTAATTAATCGTCGGACAGAGCGAACGGTCGAATTTGAGTGGGTACCACTTTTTACAGGCTTAACTGTGTTGAGTCATAATCAGCTGATTTAAAACATCAAAAAACACCAACAGTTTCTGAACTATTCAGTTTTTCCAAAGCAAAAAGGACTGGGGCACATCGTTTTTTTCTGCTTCCAAAAAGCATGTGTGTGCACCCCTTCCAGTTCCCTTGGTTGGGTGTTAAATGAGCCATGAAAAAGGCATCTGAATGGACTAAAGTTAGTCTTTTGGACAGACACAGAGATGAGTCAACTTGCAGATTTGGCAGCTTGTAGCAGGACCACTACTTCCAAAAGAAAAACACTGGATTTGGTGTGTGTTGCTGCTACCCTATGTTGTGTTAAACTGGCCGAAATTATTGACAGCACCAGCAGCATCAGCCGGAACACAACCCCAAATGCAATGACAAATGGAAGAGCCAGTGCCCTTCTTGGTCTTTTCATGGAGACTTGGCCATGAAGGGAGCTGCAGCACTAGTACAGCTAATGGAAGGAGTGCGAAAACAAAAACAAGCTTGATAAATTAGCACTTTATAGTGTTTTAGAGAGTGTGCAAAAGTGATTTTGCGTGGAAATTGTCTTAATATAATTCTTTCAAATACGGTAGTTACCTGATTTTCGGATAAGAACTTTTAAGGTCTGGTGTAGAAGTTTGAATGTGCCATGCATTACATTTTCACACAAAAAATAAGGCTCTATATCGCGAGATTCTACTGTAGTCGCCTTGTTTTTAGTACGACTAAATATTTAGTCGCTAAATATTTAGACCACCAAATAATTAGTAACTAAATATTTGGTCACTAAATTCGTTTTGAGTACGGCTAAATATTTAGACTTTTAGGTGACTATAGTCTAAATATTTAGTCGACTAAATATTTAGTCTTCTAATTTGTCTAATTTGTTTTGAGTACGAAAAGACCAGTTTATTAGTGACTAAATATTTAGTGACTAATTGCTGTTTCGAGTGCGGGTCCAGAGATTATCTATGAAATTTTACAATCCTTGATGAATGGCCAGTTTAGCTTATCGAATTTGCTTTGTAGTCTTTGACAGCTCATAAGCATAGCTCTAAAATACTAATTTGTAAAAATAGTATCACAAAGAAATCAGGAAAAAGCCACTCTAAAATTTTTGCTGTTAATGCACTTCCAGTAAAGTGAGCTTATCACCTGACAAGTAAGCAAGCTCACAGTTTTCAAAAATCAATGCTGTGGTCTTACTTAGAGTTTCTGGCACATAAAAAATATTTTTCGCGTAGAGTTGGGTTAGAAGATTTATTGTTCGAATTTTTTACCTCCGTCATTTTTAGTTCATTTGTCTCTGTTTCACGCCAACAACATTCTTTCCGCTGTACAGACAAGCAGACCTGAGAGAGAACAAACCAGGCGGATAAAGCGACTACAAGAAGGATTGCAAAAATTCTCTCAAGAAAGCTTCATCGATATTTATGTCCCAGATGCATTCTATTTCCAGGACTGTAGCACAAATGGAACAAGACAGTACGGCTGGTGAAAGACGCCGAATCAGTGAAGCACCCGCTCCACCAGTGATCGAGAGTAATGGGATTGAATAATAAATTTTCCCTTTTGTTAAATTGTTGCTGGTTTCGTTGTCGTCAGTTAATAAAAGATCGCATATTAATTCCATATTACCGCATTTCTTCTAATAGCTCCACAAGTGAAGTTATTTTTATAGTTTCTCTAGGATGTAAAGATATAAGATCATGTTAAGCGCATTTATAAAAGATATCCTACTTTTGAAAAGTAGGCAGAAAAAAAAAGAAATTTCTACCCCCGCCTTTTTTTACTGTAAAGGACTGGCATGCCTCTTCAAATAATTATAAATAACAAGTATGAAAATGACTGTTTTGTCAAATGATCTTTTGCACAATGAAATGTTTGAAAATACCGGGTATAAACAATGGTAACGCAATAGCGAGATATTTATTTGTCAGATGGCATGTCTGAAAAATCGCAAGGTTTTCCAAATGGTGATTTGCAAAATGGTTTTGTGCGAAATAGCATTTTTGCGAAATAGCAGTTTGCGAAATGGCGCTTTTGATAGAATTTTTGGCGCTAGTATAGAATACCCCCCAAATCAGACCTTCTAAAAATCGTTGTAACTACCCTTTGGAACAACAAGTTTAGGCTTAGCCCTTAGGCTTAGGGGTAGGCCAGCGTATGGAAGTTGTGACTAATAAGTGTTTTACGCACTTTTTCTGGGGTTTGGAACATATATTTGGGTGCTCTTTACTTAAGTTTTAGAAGGCATAAGTTTTGGGGAGGGGGGTGGTATTCTATACTACGGTTTTTTTTTGCGAAATGGTTTTTCCGCTAAATGGTTTTTTTGCGAAGTGGTTTTTTTGCCAACCGTCATACCGCCTAATATTCTGTGTCAGGAGTCCCAAAAGTCACGCACCGGAGTCGGAGTGTTTAATCTGAAATATGAAAACAGCAAAATCGAACGCTTTACCACTATGATACGGAATAAGTGGGAAAACCTCCTAATTGTCATACATAAAAGCAATGACTAAGCTAAATTGCCTGCTGTATTCACAGGAGTAATTGGAAAACTTCAATAGTTTGGAAATACGGTCGAATAATGCCGGACGGTCGGAGGGCGTGTTATATGTTGGCCTAAGGGTGATAACTTTTAAAGGCCATTTTCTAAATTTTAGAGAAAGGTAGCTTTGGCATTTCGATTATTATTCAAACAAATTTTCCATCGGAATGTATATGTTATTTCCAAAACTTCGGCCTTACCGCTGGCTACTTTTGGGAAATGTGTTCTCACTGTCAATCTCCTACTTATAAAATTTTATTTTTTTAGTTTTATTGACCATGGAAAATGATGACGAATTTCTCCTCGAAGAATGTGATCCAGAGAAGCCTAGCACCTCCAAAGCTATCCCAACCTGGCCGTCCAAGGAAGCTATGAAGGATTTAAAGTCATCTCCCGATAAAGATAAGCGCAAACTTGCTGCGTCTGAAAAGAAGGTGAAAACTGCTGCTGTCGATAAGGAGAAGATTGCGGCTGTAGTCAAGGAAAAACCAGTTAAGGCAAAGCAAGCAAAGGCTCCTCCTGCCACAGCACAAGTTGATGTGAGTTTTTAATTTTTGCAGAAATTTGTTTATATCATTTTCATCAGATGACTTTCTAGAAAAATGTGAGGTTATTACCTCTACCAAAGTTATAAATACATATTCTGATTTAGTATATTTTTGTTGGACTTGTAGGCCATTTCCGGTCATCGTCATATCGTGAATTTTAAAATAATGGATTTTTTCCAACCTCATACCCTTTTCATTTTTTCAGCCATTCTATATCTACTGATATAAAAACTTGCAGGTCAAAAGCATTCAATCCTCTTTCGGATACGCTTGTATGTCTCTGAGCAATGATTTAAAGCTAACCTTGGCTGACGAGCATAATTTCAAGGATATGACATTTACGCCACAAGTGATTGCAAGGACCGCTCAGATAGTTCAAACTGTGATGGAGTCCAAGTGGGCGCCAAAGTTGGCTGCATTTTCAAAGTTTGGATTTTTTACAACTTTCAGGGTAAAGCTTTGTATTTTCATTTGTGCTGTTTCAGACATGCTAAACGAGCGAAAATAACTGCTGATGACGCAAGGCTTCTTTTTCATGGAAATTATGAATTGGTGAGATTTAGTTATATTATAAAAAAGAAAACCAATCGAACCGTGAAATTCGATTTGCAAATTCTGACAATGCCATCTTGTGTAGCATAGTCAAGTTCGAATCTATAAAAACATAAAGCCGAAAATTGACTTGGGGCATAGCTGGGTCTGATACTTTTTTCAACATACATGTTTAAAAAAGTGTTGGACACAGTTAAGGAATGAACATTGGTAAATGTCACGGCTAGTGTCCGTCAGAAATAAAAAAATAACCTTAAAAAATCTGCTGGTCAATTTTTATCTAGGTGTTTCTCGAGTCTCCAGATTCGATATTTTCTGTCTGTTCGCCAGAAATATTGAAATTAGTAAATCGACTGTAAATCGACTAGTAAATCGACTACGTTTTCGTAATTTTTGAATCAAATTTGCAATTCGACCGCGTTTCTTGTAAGTAACTGAAGTTATTGCTTATTATTTTTTAGCTGGCCAAGATTGATGAAGCCTCGGGTGAAGCAGTTTCAGCTACTATGGTCCGAAGGCCATATCCTATTCTGCTCCCAAATATGAATGCCAATGTTGAAGATGATAGAGATAAGAAAGACGAAGGAAAGTTGATTCTACCAAGGTTATCTCCCATTTTCTCAAAGGCACCAGATGCTCAAGAAATGTGCAGCACAACTCCCGTCCGAGGCATATACTTTTGTTGATTTTTCTTGTTCCTAAAATCGGCTCTTTTAGTTAATGAAGAAATTTGTTCAACAGCCAGGTCAATCAAGTCAGTAAAATTAGATGCATCAGCTGTGAAAAAAGATATAAATAGTCTGCACGCCGGAACATCTTTCCTCTCTCACAATCAACCTCCTGCTGATGCTGTTATTTCCAAAGATCAACCTGAACAAATTGAATCGAGGAATAGTGATGGTAAGCGTTTTTTTTCTCAATTTAATAGAAAAGGATATGTGTTTACGTACAAAGGGTCGCAATAATCAAATATCGGTCAGCAAACAGTTGCTAAAACTTTTTTGAAATTTAAAAAAAAAAAGTTGAGCTTGAGCTTTTACGATATCTGGTGCTTATAAGTGTGACACCCATCTGGAAGGCTAGATGGTTTCTGGCCAAACCAGGTTTAGGTGAAGTATCGTCTTTCAAATGTCTTTTTAGTCATCTGAGAGCCGTGCGCTATAACCTCTATTTTTTAAGCATACATTTTGGAAAAAATCCGGATTGTAACCACACAATGTAGCTTCTTTATGCTTCTTTAAAAATTAAGATGTTCTTATTTGGTAATGAGCTCAATGTCTTTTAAAAACCGTCTATAAAATTTCTGATAAATTTCTACCCGAAGCCCTTTTAAAAACTGGATGAAGTTTTTATTCTACCGTTTATTTTCAGATTCCTTCAACGATGACGGAATTTTCTGTGATGACAAAGTCAACGAGGGTCTAAAACATCAACGCAAGGAAGATGGGCTTAACGATGGCGATGGTAAGGGCTTTATCATAATATATCTTCAACAAGACACCATTTTCAGATTCTTTTGACAATGACGAAATTTTTATCGACGATCAGGATGACAGCCTTGACGACATTCTCCTTGAAAGTGATGGAGACAATAATGCCAAGATGAAGGAAGCAAACGAAATCATTGTTAAAGAAGGTAAGTAATCCATATATGCGATTAATAAAATACTTTGTATCCGTTTCAAGACGAAGAAAAGTGGCTTTCAAAAGATCAGGCTAGAACTTCACTGGAGAAACAAAAAGATGATGTTCCCATAGACTATGCTTCTACGGCAGTCGAGAATTCAGTGGTGCAACAAGTAGCAAGTAGTACAAAGTCTGTTGCTGCTCCCGCTAACAAGAAAATCCCCTCGGTAACAGCGCTAAAGGATCAGAAGGGGCACGACCATGATGGTATTTTTCAATTATACAACGCCGGCCAGAAAATGTTGATAACTCAATTTATAATTCAAATTTGTTTTGTGTTAAACTTCAAAAATCTTATTTTTTTTGGCACACTTGTATTTTCGGCCCCTATCTATATGTAGGGTTGGATAGTTTTGGCAATATACATATGTCCTTAAAAACTGACACGGGAAGGGCACGACCGCCTCGTCACCTATCGAAGAACGTCATATACCGAAAAAAAGCTCTATAGGAGCTGGTTACGAAACCGTTCGCAAACTCTGGTACGCGCTTAACTACGTGGAGATATTGGCCTTTGAAAATTCGAAATTTTTTACAAAATTTTTTTTTCGAATTTTTTTTTTATATTGCAGATCAGCAACATTACTTGACAAGTAAATGTGGTGTAGTGGTATAAATGCATACTTTTTTTTCACTTCGCAGGTTCGATTCCAAGCTGAGGCATTTCTTTTTCTAGCAATTTTAATTTCAAGTTATCTATCTTTCTCCAAACAACAAGCAATTTATTGTCTTTATTGACCCACAATATTTTCAGAAATATTTAACAGAATGTGGGGGTAAGGGACTATAGCCCCGGCAGTCTTCCCTTCCTACGCCCCTAGTTGTAGAATTAACGATAATCACTTTAAAAACTGGCAGTATCTTTTATAAATTATAGTCGAGCAGAAAAATGTTACATTGAAAATTGTGAAATTTCACAAAGGAAAAATTGTAATTAGAGAAATTTAAAATTGCTGAAAAAAGAAATGCACTAGCTTGGAATCGACCTGCCACATGAAAAAGAAGTCTGCATTTATACACTGAGCCACACTTACCTGTTAAAAATTATTGCTGATTTACAGTAAATCGTAGATCGAAAATTTTGAAAGCTTTTTTTGAAAAGCCAATATCTCGGCGCCGTTTAGCGCACAGCATATTTTGCAAACGGTTACGTGACCAGCTCCGATTGGGCTCTTTGGTGCATGACGTTCTTTGATAGTTGACGGGGTGGTCGTGCCTTTCTCGTGTGAGTCGATTTGTGGAAACAGATGTTGGAAACAGAACAAAATTCGAAATTATTAACGTATTAGATTGCCATATTTTTCGGGCCAGTCTGTATTTGCATTATCCTTCAGACATAAAAACATATTCAGATTCATTCTACAACGATGACGATATTGACGTTGGGATGGGAGTGGATGGGTCAAAGGAAGATAAAAAGTTGACCGATGACGAGGACGAAATTCTTTGGGAAAGCTACACGGATGACAACGATGCTGCCAAAAATCTGCCAAAAAATCAAACAGCTTCGAAGGCCATTGTTTCAGCAAGTTAGCTAGCTTTTTAAATTTATGTCGTGTTTGGTGAATGATGTGTTGCTTTTAACTTCCACCTAAATGTTACTTTATGAACTTTATTTCGAGACGTTTTAAGAAAAAGTTTGGTCTTTGAAAAAATTAAAAAAAATTAATCATGATCTTGGGAGGGGCTAAAGCACATAAGTGCATAAAAATGACACAAACTTTTCAGGTCTCAACCAACCTCCAGCAAGTAAGCTCGTGTCAGGTGACAGAAAATCATTCAGTCAAATACGAAGCAAAAGACCTACCGATGAGTCAAGTGCTACACCATTATTAAAAGTCAGGAAGACTTCAGAAACTGTGATAACCAATGGGCCAAAGGAGGATCCATCTAGCAAAAAGCAATGGTTGTTTTTTACGTTTTCTATATCTAGTTACATTCCTTTTGCAGGAATCCATTCAAACCTATGCAGATAACGCCGCCCTCTGACAATTTTCTCGAGAAAAGGCAGCTGAGCAGTGCGAAGAAATCCACAGATTTAGAAAAGAAGCTCAGTTACAGGAGTGATGATTCCCTTTTTGATGATGACGACGGGCTGTTCTAAATGAGTATCGCAGAATGTGAAATTGGCATCAATGACCATAATATCCTCTTTTACTGTTATTCTCTTTGAGATGGTTTGATGTGTTCACAAAGTTTTACGGGATAGATATACCAATAAAATAAATTTTTGTGACAGTCATGTTTATATTTCGAGTTTTCTTGTACTTATTTTAACTGTGCGATGGAGTCAATTCGTACAGTTAGTATATTTTCTCGGCAGAAAAAAGCAGATTTTCTATCAGTCGGCTTTTTCTATGCTGTTTTCGAGGTTAAAGGGGCATGCTCACCGCCGATGGGGATATTTTGAAAGGCGGGTACCCGTGAAATTCAAACGAGAAATAAAAGGTCGATTTTAGTTAAAGTCGAAGAAAAGCATTGCTTCAAACTGGAATCACGGGAGAGTGTTTTTTATTGGTTATCACAAAAGGGTACTCGACAAATTTGCATTTCAAAATAAGGCAAAAATTCGGTATTCACACCACAGTCAATTAAGTACTGAAAAATTTAAAAAAATCTTTTTCAAATTGGCGAAATCACGTAAATATATTCGGTTAATTGTTTTATCAGTAACATTTATTAGTGGGATTGTTGTACGTAAACTATGCTTTATTTTTAGTATTGCGAGCTAATATCCGCGCGACGTGCGACATCAAATCGTGTGTCTACACAAGTTGATTGGGGTGTGTATACCGAAGTTGACTGGGGTGTGAATACCGAAGTTGCTCTCAAAATAATTGGGGCGTTCAATTGTTGGGGCGTTAGAGTTGGTTGTAATTCTTTTCAACCCGGAAAGGCTCTTTTCCTGTCCCAAATTTTAAAAACTCTTTGTTCTCAGTGATTTTCTAATCAATTTTTGTTTATCTTCAATTCATTGAGTGAGTGGTGGTACGTTTAAAAAAATAAACAATGTTCGAGTTAAAAAAGCAAAACAAATTTGAAAATAGTTAACTGTAGGGGGCGCGTTTATTAGAGTATTTACGGTAGGTCTGTTTTTCTTCTAGTTCACATGGGCCAACCAAATCTAAGCCAAACAAAGTGAATGAATGCTAAATCGGGTGATTATTATATCGAGACTCGTTTGTATTCCGCCCTACTCTCCTGTAAAATTGTTTTTGCATGAATTACTTTATATTTAGTGACACTGGTGATCTCTATTATTGGTTACAATAGGTTTTCCGACAAGATTCAGGATTTTTAATAAGCACGATTTACAATTAATATCTGAGCTGACTGTAAATAGGCTTGCTGCTGTCAACTATTTAGGTTAACTGTGAATAAAGTTTATGTAACCAGTGTTTTTTTAAAAACTTATTAAAGTCCAGGTAAAAACTTGTTAGAAAGCTGAAATCTAGAGCTTCAAGGTGGAAAAATATCCTTATTTTTATTTTTTTCCCTTAATATCCTTATTTTCAAAATTTTGATTTGGGAGCCCTGTTATTAATATGATTGATTGTGCACAGAATTAAAGTCAACTATGATCAAATTATAAAAGCTGGCCAATAAAAATGTGTACCAATGCTTTATAAGCAATAGTATCACGAAAATTTGCAAAAAATATAATGCGGGAATTCGATTTTATCTATCAGATAAAATTTTATCTATGCGAGACAAAAATAATTTGATTTTATCTAAGAGATAAATTTATCTGTTTAAATAAATTTATCTATTTTGCGCACTACGGCGTTTATAGAAATTTCAAAAAACGAGTCACAAAAAAAGTTATAGTCTCTCGAAAGTGGTCAAAATTCTTGAATCACCTTGTATTTCAACCATTAAAGATGAACAAGTATTGACTTTTCGGCGCTACTGTAATATACCCTCCCACCCTCCAAAAAACGCTACTGTAATTATACCCCCCAATAATTGACCTACTGTCATGCACACCGCAATCCACCACCCCCTTCCCCTCCAATAATTTTTTTTTCTAAAATGATTTATAATTAATAAATTATGCAAAAAAAGACTAAGAAAATGATTTAAACACATTTCTTATTATAAAAAATTGAGTATTAATTTTAGCAATTAACTAAAAGTAACAAAGGGACAAAGGGCTGAATTGGGAGGCGAAGGGTATAAGTAGGGGCTGATTTTTTCAATTCAGCTAGATTTCATGTCTTTATATTTCTGTCTTTTGTTACATATATTATAGTAGCTTTTTGGGGGTATATGACAGTAGCGTCGACTTTTCTTTCTGATTTTTTCTACTGACAAAAATTTTTAAGCAGAGACCATTTTGTAGTAAAAGCTTGGGATTTTTATCTCGGGCAATCATTCGGGCGATTACCAAGGTATAATTGGAAAAAAAATCTTGCAAAAAATTGTGTAAAATCCTTGTTTCTTGCAACAAGTGTCTTTCTTGTTCTAGCATTTACGCAAATCCAATTCCAGCCCACTCCCTATTTTTTAGATAGACGCTCAGGATTTCTTAATGGGATGATGCATGACTTTTTTCCTAAGACCACGTAGTAGAAACATCAAAGAAAAAATCTAAACATATCTATATAAATTTGGCACCATCTCTACCATGTGCACTTTTCACACTCACAACGGGGGTTTTTTTGCACACGAAACAGAAAGATGTCAAACCAACAACAAATTTTATTTATCCTTTCCAATAACATCAGAGAAGTAACAACAACAAGAACATATGGAAATGTTTATTCGTCGATAGTCTCTTCGGTATGCTTTCCCTTGAGAACTCCAGTGACTCGGGCACGACCACTAGCCTTGCGCTCAAGCATTCCACGGCGGTCCTTGTCCAACTTCAGCTTGGTGATAGAGATGTTCGAAGCATCAATCCCAATATGCACGGTAGCTCCATTGGCCTTCTCACGAGTGATTTTGTCAACATGCACGACAAACTTCTTTCTGGAAATAGAACAGTTAAATCTGCTTATCTGACCACTGATCTGGGAGTGAGATAACCAATGGAACTCTGTCACTTTCACAGATATAAGTATAATCAGAGATTTCTCTGGAATCTAAGAATTTAAAAGTGTCCAGAGTGTTCCCCCTAACCTCGATTAAAAAAAGATGTCACCTGTAGACACGCATCACACGACCGGTATTGCCTTTGAAGTGTCCACGCGTCACAATGACTTCATCGTCAATTCTGAAAAATAATACGATTAAATCAGGATACAGATCTGAAGCAACTGACCGGATAGGCACAGAGCGGACTCCATGCTTGTTGCGCAGATCCTTTGAAAGAGGCGCCGACATGATCTTCCTCTTAATGTGAGACGGAGCGTTGAAATGGCGTTTGCGAGACTTGCGAGCCGACGAGGAGACGAAGGGATTTAGCTTCATTTTTCAAAGGCTTCAGGAAATACTCTGAAAAAGTATTTAATTAATCAATTGAATTCTTACAATCCAATTAAGAGGGAGATGACAAGCGATGGACGCCAATGAGGAACTTAGATAGGAATTTTTGGAACACATGATTTGCCATCAAAAAATAAACTGTTATTGAAAAAGCAGGTGCACAAATTTTTAAAAAAAAACTTGCTGCTTTTGGGGAGATGAATTATTGCATGAATTACAGTCAAATATCCAATATAAAGCCATCCTGAGGACTTGCCGAATGTGGCCTTACACAGGAGGTGTCCTTACATGAAGTAGCCTTTCTGTCAAATCTCTACCCTAGGGACCGACCAAAAGTTGTATTAAATTTCGAGCGGTGTGCGGGGTTTGCGGTGTGCTGTACCCCTTAACTTTATAACCATACTTTTGGCCGCTTTTTTGTCTCATAATAATTCAAAATGTCAGGTGTCGGGGACGGGGTGCGGTGTCGTCAACCTTTATTGATAACCCAGAAATACCACGCCGAGTGCGGGATTAAAAGAAACTGACAAGTTAATTGGAAATCTTTTGTCTGGAATAGAGAAGATCAGAGAGCTGAATAAAATTGCACTCAAAAGTAATGTTTCCAAAATGAAAAGAGTTTCTCATTGAAAAAATAGTTAACTTCAAAATTTTTACTGAAGAAGTAGTTATGTTATTTTTCTCACTGAAAAAATAAGTTAACTATCCTTTCAATGAAAGAGTTGAAAAAGAGAATGCCTTTTCGTGGTCTTTTTCCAGCAAAATCCTGAAATCTGACCAATATGAGCCCGACCTAACTCATAATTTTACGTCTACCGCATACTGGTCGCAATCATATTGGTCATAAAAGACCATAAAAGGCGTTCTCATTTTCAGATTTTAAACTTAAAAGATAGATAACTTATTTTTTCAGTGAGAAAAACAAGATAACTATTTCTTCAGTGAATACTTTAAAGTTAAAGGGGCATGCGCACCTGTTCAAATTTTGTCCCTTCAATTCAAAAAAATTTCTTAATCATTGAACTTCATTTCTAACAAAACAAGGCCTAGAATTTTATTTTAGGTATAGTTTCGTCAGAAACCAAGTTAAAGAACCCGTACAGAAGTTCAATAATTAGGAAATTTTTTTGAATTGGCGAGGACAAAATTGGAGCAGGTGCCCCTTTAACCATTTTTTCTGTGAAAAAATTTTCTCATTATGAAAAACTGCTTCAAAGTTAAAAGTGATCAAGAATGAAACGGGCCCAAGACTGTGACTATTTGGCATTGCAGTGAGCTTTTTCGAAATTGCCAATTTTGCGGCAATTTGATTGACAATATATGAACGTAATTTCAATCCATCTTGTGAAAACTCGGTAGAAATTTTTACCAAATGAATTAACCAAGTGAAATTTTTTCCGTCGAAGCGATTATGAGCCTAAAATAATTTCTGCAAATTCCTTTTTGATTTGCCGAAATCGTTCACTGAGCTGTTTTCTTGGCAAAGTGACCATCTAACAGTTTTCAATCTACCTTTTTTTTATCAACTTCAAGAAATATTGTGAAAGTCTACTTGTTTATTTTTTCAATAGATTTTTGTGCACTAATATCCATAGGCTGTAAACATGAGTGAGTGGGAAAGATTGGCTGAGAAGCTACGTCACCCTGACAATCCAGTTGTATTCTTCCAAATGGCTGTCGGTGGTGCTCCTATTGGGACGATAAAGATGGAGCTTTTTGCCGATGTGGTGCCTAAGACTGCTGAAAATTTTCGACAGCTGTGTACTGGTGAGATGAAGAAGGATGGTGTGCCTTCAGGCTACAAAAATTCTCAGTTTCACAGGGTTTGTTTAACCAAAAAAAATGTGAGTATTAATTTGTCTGTAATTATAGGTTATCAAAGACTTTATGATTCAAGGAGGAGACTTTGTTAATGTAATTTTTGGCATCGATTTTACTTTACAATGAAGCTTCTCTATAGTGGCAACGCCCTCAAGTTCTATTAGGGTTGAGCAGGCATGTGCACAGGTCGGGCTATAATTTCAAAATTCCCTGCAGACAGGGCCGACAAAAAACGTCAGTGCCAAAAAAATCCTTTTGGGTTTGCCTGGAGTCCAGGCCCTGGGCTACAAATCGCCGCCCTGGCACATGCCTTGAGGTCCACATATATTTTGTCTCCAATTTTAAAAATAAGGAAAATGATAGAACATTTTTGTATTTTGGAGTGAATAGTTGGCAAACACTGGGGACCAAATTTGAGGTGGTGTCTTTATGCGGAGAGTTGGCACGGTTTTTTTCGAAAAAATAACTACCGTAAATGAGCCCCCGGGGGCTTTATTTCTCAATCAACCTCTAGAGGGGGCTCTATTAGGAAGGGGGGGGGCTGAGGAGACTTCGTAAAGTAAAAATTTCAGCGTATTATTGTAGTTTCTGACAAATCTGGCTCCACAGCTCTAAAGGTCCACAAAAAGCAGTACAACAATCACCCAAGGTTCTAAAAGCACCTCAATACCCATATCATAGTTTTTGTAACTGATCCGTGGGCCATAAATCATTTCTAAAGTTTTTGTTTGCTTTCAGAGCTGGGGAGCCAGATTTATAATAAAATTAGGCATGTTCTACAAGAATACGCGCATAGAAAAATTCATCAAAAGTTCCCCAGATCACAGTCAGAGTTCTTCCCTTGTGAGATTCAGGACTACCGTATTTCTTCTAATTGCCGCACATGTGCGCTTATTTTTCAATCACCCGAAAATCGGAAATTTTCAAATTCGATCTAGAGATTTTTGGGTGCTTAACCAAAATCTGAAAAGTGGAATCGGTAGAGCTCGTGGGAGTTAAGAAAATGCATCAAACAGCTTAGCAAAATATTCACTCTGTTCCGATATATAAGTCTTTAAAGTTAGGGGTGTGCGGTAATTAGAGACTGTGCGGCAATTAGAAGAAATACGGTATACGATCGTCTAAAAATTTTAAAAAGTCTATGCACAATTTGGATAAAAAAAGATAAAAAAATAAAAGTTTGCGACTAGAAAGTAGCATTTCGTACTAGGAAGGAGTATTTTGGTACTAACTTAGCTAACACAGTCAACATACCCATTTTTTCGTCCTAATCCAATTTTAAGGGGGGGGGCTCTATTAGAGAGGGGGCTTTATTTTTCACTCAGCCTCTAGAGGGAGCTCTATTAGGAAGGCGGGCTCTATTGGAGAGGGAAGCTCTCTTAGAACATTTACGGTATGTACATACAGTCGCCTCTCGATTTAACGTAATTCGTTAAATCGAGTTTTACGTTTCAGTCAACTCTCCATTTTTCGGGTCCGCAGCGACAGTACTGTATCGAGAGTTGACTGCAAATTTAAATTTGATTGTCTGAAACTTGTCCCAAACTTTACGCTAAATAAAGATTTTACAACAAAAAGCTACAAAAAACGCAAGTGACAACTAAAAAAAACATCTTATCATGGCCACTTTAATGTAAAAAATTTCTTTTCAAGACAAATTTTTTTAATTGGCATTATCACGACTTTATTAGGAAAGGGGGCTCTATTGGAGAGGAGGGCTCGGCACGGCGACAATTCCGCGGGAGACAATTCTGCGACGGATAATTCCGCGGAATTTCAATTTTCGACGTCCCTGCTAGGCAAAAAGCAAATTCTGACACCGGATTCGTGTTTAGCATGGTCGATTGCATACCCAGGTACCTTTATATCTAAAACTCCAAGTCAAATTTAAGATACTGATTTTTTTCAAATGTTTTTTGTCTTGAAACGAATTTGAAATTAGACAATAAGTTAAAATTTGAAGAAGGTGAATGTGGAATCGACCAACTGAACACGAATCCGGGGTCAGAATTTGGTTTTTGCCTAGCAGGGACGTCAAAAATTAAAATTCCGCGGAATTATCTGTCGCGGAATTATCCGTCGCTGAATTGTCCCCGTGCCCGGGGCTCTATTAGAACATTTACGGTAAATACAGGGAGACGGCACTGGAATGACCAGCATCTATGGCCCCAAGTTCACGGACGAAAATTTTGAGCTAAAACACACAGGTAGCTTGAGCCACGAAAAAACTCCACTGAACACATTATTTTATTGCTATTTATAGAAGCTGGTCTACTTTCAATGGCTAATGCAGGTAATCGGCAAAACTTTATAAAGCAACAACAAACTTTCAGTGAACAATAAATTTCAGGCCCAGATACCAACGGCTGTCAATTCTTTATTACTTGCGCCAAAACAGAATTTTTAGACAACAAACACGTTGTATTTGGTCAGTTTTATTTAGCTTTCACCAAAAAAACTTTAAAATATATTTTTTTGATGTTTTTTACGATGAAAATGCCTATTTATGTGTAATTTTTTTCTTAAGCTTCCGGGTAGCTTAAATTTTTTCAAGACATTAAAAAATGGGCGCTACTGAAATGTAAATCCGCCCAATAACTTAGGCTTAAGCCCGTAGGCCTTAAGCTTAGGCTGAAATTCTGGCAATTACTGATACAGTCGACTCTCGATAACCCGCCACCCCCTCAAGTTCGTTCCCGCCTAGGGTCCGACACTTTTTTTACCTCGATTTTTTCAAAATTTTCCCAAATTTGATTTGTCAGCCTGATGCGAAATATCGCAAGGATTCCGATTTTGAAGGTCATTTTTAAAAAATGTTTAAAATTTTGCCACTAAGACCCGCGCATCTCGATAACCCGCCACCCTAATTTCAAAATAGGGTGGTGTGCCGAATCGAGAGACGCGGATCTTAGTGCCAAAGTTTTAACATTTTTTAAAATGATCGGCAAAATCAAAATCCTTGCAATATTTTGCACTAGACTGAAGAATCTATTTGGCAAAAATTTTCAAAAATTGAGGTAACAAAAGTGTCGGACCTTAGGCGGGAACGAACTTAAGGGGGGAGTCGTTATATCGAGAGTTGACTGTACAGTCGAACCTCGATATAACGACACCCCTCAAGTTGGTTGCCGGGAAGGGGTGGCTATATTCTAGTAGCGTCGAAAAATTCTTGGTTGTGCGGACTCATGGTCGCTGCCTTGAGTCTGAAAAACGGGTGCAGTCCCGCTGTTTTTGCGGTCGATTGCTTTGTAGAAAATTTTGTAGAAAGGCCAAAATTAGGGAGATTAGACAAACCGTCAAAAACCCGTCCTAGTAAACCCTATCCTTATAAAAAAAACATCAAAAAGTTAAAAAAACGAACTTTGGCTAAATAAAAAAAATTATTAAGCAATTTTATAGGAAGAGTGCTTGACGGTCTCCTGACTGTCAGAAAGATAGAGAATGTTCCCACCGGTCAGAACAACAAACCCAAACTTCCAATTGTCATTGAACAGTGTGGCGAGCTCTGAAAATCCTCTAATACTAGCAATTTAATGATCTCGATTTGTTCTTGTTGAAGTTACTAGTTTATTAATATATTCTCTCTAATAGAAGCAGCCCCTGATTCAAAATCGTGTTCTCGTGTTCATTACCGTATTTTCTGTATTAAACGCCCCCTCCCCCTCAAGGACCTATATCTCAGCCAAAAATAATTTTGCGAATCTGTTTTTTGCGTTTTCTTAGTTAGCATGAGTTTACCTGATTCCACTTTTCAGATTTTAGTTGAGCACCCAAAAATTTCAAAATCGACCCAAATTTTTCCGACTTTTTTGGGGTTGAAAAATAAACGCCCGGGCGTTTAATACAAAAAATACAGTAAGTTTTTGACCGATTTTTTGAGATCTTCTCTCATGCAAGTTACCACTCATTTCATAGCCAGTGAGTTGAGCTACAAAATGGGTGGTAATTTGCATTAGGGAAGTCCTTAAAAAATAAGTAAAAGGCACAATGCCAAAAACACGATTTTGAATCAGGAGGGGCTTCTATTAGAGAGAATGCGGTAATATTCCACTTGTTGTGATTACCATAAATAGCTTTATTTTCAATTTTTGAATAAATTTGAGCGAAATTGTCGATATCGCTAAATTATTTTGCTAAGAATTCCGTTTTTTCTGCATTTTTATTGGGGTTTGAGTGATGGACCCGACCGCACGTTTCAAAATAGTGCTGCTGGGAGAAGGTGCAGTGGGCAAGACGTCTTTATTGCTGCGCTATGTTGAAGACAAATTCAATACCAAACATTTGTCCACTCTGCAGGTAAAGTCCAGCTTTCACATAAAACCACATAAGATCAAAATCGGCAGAACAAGTTTTCCCACAAAAAACGGCTCACCAGGCCACGGCTTTTCAAAATGCCTAATTTTGTTCGGTCGGGAATACCGTATATCTTCTAATAAGGACCCACCTTCTATTAAGGCCCCACCTCTTGAGAGGTGTTTTGAAAAATAAGGCCTAATAAGGCATCTTATGATAAGGCCCCATGGGTCCTTATTAGAAGATATACGGTAATTGTGTTTGGTGGTGAAGTGTTACAATGCGCTTCCGATTTCAGGATTGTACAGTCAAACCTCGATATAGTGGCCCCCCGATATAGTGGCCCCTCCAATATAGTGGCCCCTCCAATATAGTGGCCCCCTGAGCTCGATTTGGTTGGTTAAATCTAAAATCTATATAAATGAACCCCCAATATAGTGGCCCTCCAATATAGTGGTCCGCGCTAATTAAAAGACCCCCAATATAGTGCCCCCCCAATATCAATAGCAATGCAATTTACAACCAAATTTATTTCAAGGAAGAATAACAACTTGAGCAAACACAAACTATCTAATGGTGAGATGAGAAGAAGCTGGTGATTACTGGCTGCATTTGTTTTTTTTGCGCTCTTCGTAGAAGTAGTCATCTATTGCATCGCTGTGACGGCAAATCTCACCTCCTTTAAGCAAAATCTCACCTGCAACAAATCCCCGCTTACTGGAGTGTTTTGACTACGAATCTGCTTATGCCAAATAACCAGCGCTTCTTCTAATTGATCATACTTGCCTAACTTAAGACGCGCACGCTTTGCTTGACTGCCATAATTGATTGCTGCCAGAATCGCTTCTTTTTCTTTTAAGATTCTTTGAATTGTGACTCTTGGAATACCAAAATCTTGTGACAGTTGGTGATTTCCCTTATTAGCAGACGCTTCAATTATTGCCTTCTTCTCCACTAGTGTAATAGCACGACGTTTTATTGGAGTAGACATTTTGAAATACCTGAAACATCAAGGATTTACATTTATCAAAAATAAACTATAGATATGAACCATAGATTGAAGAAGGTATTTTTAATAAGCACCCTTATATAGTTACACCTCGATATAGTGGCCCCTACAAGTTAGGAAGGAATTGGAATTCCAATATAGTGGCCCCCAATATAGTGGCCCCTTCGATATAGTGGCCCCCGAGGCCTGTTCCCGAGGGGGGCCACTATATCGAGGTTTGACTGTATACAGCAAAAAGGCTTTTTTTGCTTCAAATCACGAGTTCAACCCCACCTCCCGACAATTTAAAATTTTCAATTTTGTTGAAATTTTTTTATTATTAGCCGATTCGACGTGAGATCGAAAAGTAGATATAGGTCATAAATATCAGACTTACAATCTTTCCTATAAGAATTTGAGTACAGGTTAGAAAAAAGTCTAGACTTTATGTCAAATATAGGGGAAAAGGTTAACTGAAACTTCTTTTTGTATAAGAAAGCCCAATTTTGTATGGAAAATACTTAAATATAGTACCAAATTACTGATTTCTAGTACCAAAATACTGCATTCTAGTACCAAAATTTAATTTGTATAGAAAAACTCGACCCTAGTATAGAATAACCACCCCCCCCAAAACTTATGCCTTCTAAAACTTAAGTAAAGAGCACCCAAATATATGTTCCAGACCCCAGAAAAAGTGCGTAAAACACTTATTAGTCACAACTTCCATACGATGGCCGACCCCTAAGCCTAAGGGTTAAGCCAAAACTTGTTGTTCCAAAGGGTAGTTACAACGATTTTTAGAAGGTCTGATTTTTGGGGGGTGGTATTCTATACTAGCGCCAAAAACTCTTTTCCAAATTGGATTTTTTTGTGTTGATACGTAAGCTTGTAGCCCTGAATCTCAGCTTTCTGACAAGGCCTTAATTTTCTGTAATAGATTAAAAAAATGCAAAGATTAACTAAGATTAGATGAAGTAACTTTTTCGACCAAGTTCCTCTATTAAAACCCCCAGAACTCTAACCTTTTAAAATCTTTCAGGAAAAAAATATAACTTGTTGAACAGATGAGATCTATGGCTACACAAAAGTTTTAAAAGTTTCAAGCTATTACATTAAAAAAAAGAGAAAAAGAGAAAAATTCAAAAAGTAAAAAATTTGATACTAGAATTCAGTATTTTGGTACTAGAAAAAAGTACCACCCATTTTCTATTTCAGACAGTGTTTTCAAAAGTCACACTACCACACTTGGGTCACACCGACTTCACCGACCTTTTTATCTGAAATTTTGTTTTCTTATCTCAGATGTTTTCACACCATCTTGCAGCTGAGATTTTTCTCTATCGCTTCAGTGGTCAGACGCTCCAGTGAAAAATAATTTTTGACAAAATCACACCAAGTGCGACTTTAGAGTCACACTTTTTATGAAAAGGTGACTTATGAAAACAGTGATTTCAGATAATGAGTAGTACATAAAAGAAAGCTGAGGATCTCCTTTTTCAGAAAATACAGAAAAAAAATTTTAAATATAGTATTTATAAAACTAGGAGTCATCTAAAGTCTGGAACACGTTTTTCTAGTCAAATTTGAGGAGTTTTAATTTCCCGCAAAAAAGTTTTCAAAAGGCTAAATATGAACGGCTTGAAAAGGCGAGAATTTCGGTGCGCATAATTCCGCGGAATTTTTATTTTTGGTGACCCTAATTTTAACACTGGGTTTGTGTTTACCATAATTGATTTGCATACAAAAATGCTCTATAAGTCAAAAATTTAAAATAATGGATTTTTTCTGGAATTTTACATCTGACAGTAAGTTTAAATTTGAAAAAAGGTTGATGTGAAAAATGACTATGATGAACACGAAGCCTAGCAGGGACGTTAAAAAATGAATTTTCCGCAGAATCTTCTATTTATATCGCCTTGCCATTCATGATTTTGTGCGTTCCAGTTTTTTCAGAATACCTAATTTACCGAATTTTGGACTAATTGACAAATAATTAGCAAAATGTTTGACAAAAAAAGTTACAGGCAGCTTTTGCCACCAAAGAAATCAACGTTGATGGCAAAAAAGTGGAGCTTAATATATGGTAGGTGACTGTTTTGTTAGTCGGCCACAGTCTTTTTTCCAAATTTTTTGATTTCAGGGATACAGCGGGCCAAGAAAAATTTCGTTAGTTGGTTTCTTTTAGAATGCAATCCTATAAAACAATTGTTTCTGCAGATGCATTAGGGCCTATCTACTATAGAGACAGTCAGGGTGCCATTCTCGTCTATGACATCACAGATCCACACTCTTTCGAAAGGGTTGGCTTGAATTTATCTAAGAAATCTCTAACAATAACTTTTCCCAAAGTTGAAAAAATGTACAGGATTATTCAAAAAAAAATTTGACTATCTAAAAAATTTTTCGGTTAGGTAAGCCGTTGCTCGGTCGACTTCCAAATTTCGTAAGCTATTCCATTGAAATCCCAAGCTTCACTTCGGATTCTGTACATATTTTTTTTAAAGGACCTCAAAAGAAAAAAGACGAAGCCTAAATTACACTATACCAGGGACAGCAGGCACCTGTCCGCGCTATATCGTATTTTGAAATTCAAATGTAAATCCACTTTTCACTTTCAAGGGGCTAAATCTCAATTTTTTTCACAGCAATCTTCAAATCTAATTGCGAAAGGTCCTCCGCCATTGAAAGAGCTTTCGAATGAGCATAAACATGCAAATAAAATTATTACACTAAAAAAAGTTTTTCCTTGTGACCAAATGGGCACTCATAAAATTAACCCTGAAAACCACCACTTTTCACTTTTAATTTTTTTCACAGCAATCTTCAAATCTGATTGCGAAAAGTCTTCGCCATTGAAAGAGCTTTTGAATGAGTATAAACGTGCAAATAAAATTATTACACTAAAAAAAGTTTTTCCTTGTGACCAAATGGGCACTCATAAAATTAACCCTGAAAACCACCACTTTTCACTTTCAAGGGGCAAAATCTTAATTTTTTTCACAGCAATCTTCAAATCTGATTGCGAAAAGTCTTCCGCCATTGAAAGAGCTTTTGAATGAGTATAAACGTGCAAATAAAATTATTACACTAAAAAAAGTTTTTCCTTGTGACCAAATGGGCACTCATAAAATTAACCCTGAAAACCACCACTTTTCACTTTCAAGGGGCAAAATCTTAATTTTTTCACAGCAATCTTCAAATCTGATTGCGAAAAGTCTTCCGCCATTGAAAGAGCTTTTGAATGAGTATAAACGTGCAAATAAAATTATTACACTAAAAAGAGTTTTTCTTTGTGACCAAACATGTACTCAAATTGGCGACAGACGTTCCCCGTCCCAAATACTATATAGAGATTAGCACTCGATTGTACTTTACCCCCAGCACTCCTTTTAGCTTGAGCGACCGGGGCAATTTTTTGCATGAAAATAATTTAGACGGGTATATAAACAGCTACTAAATATTTTTACGAAAAAACAGTACAATCAAATGCTGCGGGTAAAGTGTAATATTGTTTTGGGGGTATAATGTGTTTTTTTGCTGGCCGCAAAATTGAAGAAGCCAAGGATCTCAGGCGATCTATTTGTAGAATCGGTTGGCACAACAAGAAGATAATAGAAGAAACCGGAATTCTTCTGAAGTATTTCTATAAACACATTTCAAAATGCAAGGAGCGTTCAGTCTGCCAGGCGACATCAAGCGAAAGCAACTCCGTAGGCACCCCAGTGCGGCAGCAGAGATGCGGAAAATAAACTTAATGTTGACAAAAATGAAAGAAAAATTCGAAATAAATTTTTTTGGTACATTTTTTAAATTTTGGGAGGATAGTTAATGGAGGTTAAAAGGTGTGCCCTTAGTAAACCCAAAATTTATTTAATGCATTTTGTTTTAGGTGAAAAACTGGGTCAAAGAGCTAAAAAGAATGTTGGGTGAGGCAGTGTGCATTATAATTGCTGGAAACAAGCTAGATCTCGAGTCCAACAGGAATGTCAACAAAGACGAGGTGGAGGAGTATGCAGCTTCGGTGGGTGCTCAGTTCCAGGAGTGTTCTGCTAAAGACAATCTGGGAGTCAACCCTCTGTTTGATTTGATTACTGCAGGTTTGTATACCAGTTATCTCAGTGCTTGAGCAAAATTATCAATTTTTTAGCAATGATAGAAAAAGCGGGTCAAGATGCTCTAAATGAGGTCAGCCAAAGGTCGTCTAGTCTCCGAAGGCACGGCTCCAGGAGAAGTCTGCAAATAGTGGATGATACACTGCTGCAGGCAACGCCCAAAAAGAAATGTTGTTGAGTGGGTAGTGGTCTTTTGCAGTTTGGCAAAAAATTTTTGTTTTGTACTATTTGCTTGAAAGAAAATCACAGCTGGTAAAATTTACCAGGGGTCAAAGCTGTTTTCAACAATTGTGCTCATGGCGCAGTGCGTTACTGTTCAACGACTATTTACGGGACACATCGTGCGACAAGTTCGGATCCTGGTGCGAACTAATTGCTTTTTTCAATGTTTTTATATTTTGTTTTTTAAAAACTTCAAAAAGACACTTTTTGTCTCCTTCAAGCAAATAATTCAAAAAAAAAATTTTTGCCTTTTGTTTTTTGCTTCCGCCGGTGCAATCCACTGAACTTCTTTTTGTTTTCGAAACTCCTTAATTCTCCTCTGTGATGCCTCCAAAAAAGTTATTTTGTTGTCTTACAAAACACTTCATTTTTTCATCTATCAAATAATTTATCATTGTGTAATTAATTCAGCAAAAATTTAACTCTAACATTGCAGTCTTTGCTCTATTTGGCCAGCCTGTTTTTCAATACTTCTAGTTGGCATTACCGATAGGTATAAATATGATGTATTCCGACTGCTTAATTTTATAAATAAAATTTAAATTGTAAAATAAAAGTATCGATTTACCCTTTGTGTGTGTGTGTGAAAAACGCTAGAAAAATAGAAAGTTCGGCAATAGAAAAAGCGATTTTAGCTTAGTTTAGCATAATTCAACAAAACATGGTGGTTGAAATTTGGACTGAGTAAAGAATTGCAGGATCTGAAAAAAATTCAAGAAATATGCCCCATATTTCCTGTCAAATCACACTTGGTTAAAAAGGTTGAAATTTTTCGCCTTGGTCCGCCAAGCCGAATTTTTAATTAATTAATCACCATGTTCGGGAGCCTGCCGAACACATATAGAGTCAAAACCTTTATTAGCCGTTAGTTTTGATATAAAGTTCACATGTAGTGTCGACCCAAGTGTCGACCTAAGCGTGTTTTTAACGCGGGAAGGGCTGTAAACTTTTCACTCCATAGAAATTTTTTTCTGTTAGTACCATGTTGTAGCTAAGATTCATGGTTTCAAAATGGGCTATCAACAACCTACGACTTATTGAAAAATTTAGGTTAAAAATGCTCAGGTCGACACTCAGGCCCACACTCGGTCGAGTGTCACCCCTGGGGACCAGCCTGGGGTTGTATTCTAAATCGCGGATTTTTTGAAGATCGGATAATCCGTTAAAAATCCGCTTTTTTTTAAGACCGACTTTTTTGATGATTTTTTGAAACACCGGATTTTTTAAGGATTTTTTGAAGATTTTTTTTAAAAATTTCGGCGCGAGCCCAGCTATCTGTTGACTAGCATTTTGTGTATACTCGCAGAATTTTCCATTTTGTCATCGATTCTCGGCCTTTTGGCTTAGATCAAAGTGTAGTATCTGCTCTTATCGGCAGAATGTCCATTATGGCTCCAATTGTGGTCTTTAGAGATTAACCTATTTTGCTAACTTAACCTATTTTGGATTGCTTCACTCCGACCGAGGGTCGGTCCGGTATTGCCTCTTTTTTGCCTCCTTTTAATAATTATTAATAATAATTTTAATAAAAAATAAGGCTGAGTTACCCAAATGGATTCTTTTTGTGTATTCTAAGCTTGTGAAGATATTTGTTTGATAAAAAAAATCCTCAAAAATACGATTCTTCAAACAGTCCCCCAAAAATTCGATTCTTTAAAAAATCCTAAAAAATCCGAAGATACGAATAAATACGAATAGATACGAATCCTCAATTTAGAATACGACCCCTGGTGTGCCAGTTTATCGCGGGTGCCAGTTTATTGGAGTGCCAGTTTAACGAGAGTCGACTGTATGGCAAAAAACCCTCCAGGCATTTTTTTGTCAAGAGTCTTGCTCGTAATTATGTCAAAGGTATGTGGGTGTGCAAAATTTTGTAAAAATTTTTATTTTATTTTATTATTGACAAAATTAGGTTGGTTCAACGCGAATTCAAATTTAGCATATTTTTGTGCTTATCAAGTTTTGTAAAAGTCGAGTCCTTAAGCCCCCTGCGCCCCCTTGCGCACACCCACATGCCTTAGACACAAATTACTCGAAAGTGACTCTGGGTGCATGAAAAAACATACATAACAGAGTTTCTATATTCGGTAGGCACCACTTATCAAAACAAATTCCATCTTTTTAGGGTATCTTTGTACCCATTAAGGTTAGTACAGCTTCAGGGACCAAGGCAACATGTCAAATTTTAGTCAAAAAAAATTTCTGGAAAGTGAAACACACCTAAAAACACGTTTTTTTGACAAATTTCATAGTTTTACCTCGAAAAATATCATTTAGGGCGAATTGCGGCGAGTCCCGTTAAGTGCATTTTAGCCAAGTCACACGAAAAGAGTGAGTACCATTTAATTGTAAAAGCATCTTTGGTTGGCTATGGAAGTGAGCATGATCATATGTTGCCATAGCAATTCATGTGTGACCAGACAATATATTTTGCTTTTTTTTCTGCACTGTAAATGAGGTGACTAATTCCAGGTATAGCACTCTTATGCAGCCACTAATTATTAGTGCTTATTCATAGACCTAAAATTTATATCATAATATGTCATAAAAATAAAATCATTTTAATACCATCATATATTCTATATTAATTTATGTTTTCAAAAGTGAAAAAATGTGCCGTATCGATTATAACTAAATCACTTTCTTCAAAAAAAAACCTACGCCTTTAACTCTGAGGGTCTGTACCTCGAGGCCGAGCTATTATATTGAAAAGCTGCTTACTGCAATTTACTTAACTACACGAGCTCTACCAATTCGGGTTTTAAAATTTTTATTTTAGACCCAAAAATCTTGAAATCGACCTCAATTTTTTCCGATTTCTAGAGAGTGGAAAAATAAATTTACCGGTGTAATTAGAATAAATGCGTTATCTATTTTAGAATGCCTCGAAAGCTCACGAAAAGTTGCAAGTGGAAGAAAAAAGTCCGCCGCAAAATTGAAGAAGCCGAGAATCTTCAGAAGAGCATCATGCAATCAATAGTCGAATGTCTCTATCGAGTGCCAAGAAGATAATAGAAGAAACTGGAATTACTTTGAAGACTGTAGACTATAGAAACATCAAGAAATTAAAAGAGCAAGCAACATGCAGTTCGGCAAGCCACATCGACCTAAAAAATTTCGTAGGCACGAAAAAGGGCAGCATGGCGACGGCAAAAATTTAATGTAGATACAAATAAAATTAAATGTTGAATGAAGAGAAATTGAAAATTAGTATTTAGGCTACATTTTGTCCTTTTTAGAAAATTTATTTTCATATTTTGAAGAAACTTAATTCAAAAGTATTTTAGAATCATTTGCTGCTCAATTGATGCCTAAATTTGCTAGCTGCCCTCCGGATGCCTTGGCTATGCAATCACACTTGGCTCACCACCATCACAGACTACATTCCACAACCTCTTCCGACAGAATACGCCCTAAAGTGGACACTTCTCCTCCTCTGTCCATGTACAACAGTCCTAAAAGTAAGTGAAGAGAAATTTTGACTAATAAAATTATGGTTAAATTATTTATATATTAAGTCTTGAAAAAAACCTTTTTTTATTTCTGACTAAGGCAGTGTGAATGTTTTTGTCCCGTTGACTACATTTGGCCACCCTGACTCAGAATGGCCGCACGCTCATTCTGACTCAGAATGAGACCCATGAGATAACTGTAGGATTAATCGTATATTATACTAGAAATTCCACAGTTATCTCATGGGTCTCATTTTAAATCACAATGAGAGGGTGGTCATTTTGAGCATTTATCCTGTTGACTATTTTTGGTCATTAAAAATGACGACTGGGTGATATTTGACAAAAAAGACATTTTTCAGACGTGTCATTTGTCAAAAGGACGCTTGACAAAAACTACATTTCAGAAATCGAAACTTGCAAAAACGACATTTTACAAATCGACACCTAACAATAAAAACGACAAGGGGGACCAAGGCATATTTTTTGGAAAATTTTTCAGAAAAAATTGCCCCTTGTTGTTTTTATTGTCACGTGTCAATTTGTAAAATGCCGTTTTGCAAAAAGTCTTTTTGCCAAGTTTCGATTTGTAAAATCGTTTTGACACATTTCGCATTTGACAAATGTCGTTTTTGCAAAATATGACCTAGCCAATATGACCACTCACTCATTATGACCTAAAATAAATCCTTTTGGGATAACTGTAGAATTTCTAGTATAATATACGATTAATCCTACAGTTATCTCATGGGCTCTCATTTTGAACCAGAATGAGTGGGTGGTCATTCTGAGTCAGGATGCCAAAATTCCTGCCTACCTCCTCCCTATAAAAGTCACAAATTAAAAAAGGGCGCTGCTGGCTTATAACCACCCCTCTCCACAATCCTAGTACCTACTGGCTTATACAACCCACTTTAGGGGGTCCACTCGCAAAAATTAAGAAGATGTTGAATATAGTTTTGCAAACTGGGGTCTACCGCATATGAGAAACTCTGGTATGCATGTTTTTTCATGCATCCAGAGTCAATTTCGAGTGATTTGTGTCTAAGGTATGTGGGTGTGCGCATCTCAACCCCAAGCCCCCTCCATGCATCCAGAGTCACTTTCGAGTGATTTGTGTCTAAGGTATGTGGGTGTGCGCATCTCAACCCCAAGCCCCTTCATGCATCCAGAGTCACTTTCAGTGATTTGTGTCTAAGGTATGTGGGTGTGCGCATCTCAACCCCAAGCCCCCTCCATGCATCCAGAGTCAATTTCAGTGATTTGTGTCTAAGGTATGTGGGTGTGCGCATCTCAACCCCAAGCCCCCTCCATGCATCCAGAGTCACTTTCGAGTGATTTGTGTCTAAGGTATGTGGGTGTGCGCATCTCAACCCCAAGCCCCTCCATGCATCCAGAGTCAATTTCAGTGATTTGTGTCTAAGGTATGTGGGTGTGCGCATCTCAACCCCAAGCCCCTCCATGCATCCAGAGTCAATTTCGAGTGATTTGTGTCTAAGGTATGTGGGTGTGCGCATCTCAACCCCAAGCCCCCTCCATGCATCCAGAGTCAATTTCAGTGATTTGTGTCTAAGGTATGTGGGTGTGCGCATCTCAACCCCAAGCCCCCTCCATGCATCCAGAGTCACTTTCAGTGATTTGTGTCTAAGGTATGTGGGTGTGCATCTCAACCCCAAGCCCCCTCCATGCATCCAGAGTCAATTTCAGTGATTTGTTTCTAAGGTATGTGGGTGTGCGCATCTCAACCCCAAGCCCCTCCATGCATCCAGAGTCACTTTCAGTGATTTGTGTCTAAGGTATGTGGGTGTGCGCATCTCAACCCCAAGCCCCCTCCATGCATCCAGAGTCACTTTCGAGTGATTTGTGTCTAAGGTATGTGGGTGTGCGCATCTCAACCCCAAGCCCCTCCATGCATCCAGAGTCACTTTCAGTGATTTGTTTCTAAGGTATGTGGGTGTGCGCATCTCAACCCCAAGCCCCTCCATGCATCCAGAGTCAATTTCGAGTGATTTGTTTCTAAGGTATGTGGGTGTGCGCATCTCAACCCCAAGCCCCTCCATGCATCCAGAGTCACTTTCAGTGATTTGTTTCTAAGGTATGTGGGTGTGCGCATCTCAACCCCAAGCCCCTCCATGCATCCAGAGTCAATTTCGAGTGATTTGTTTCTAAGGTATGTGGGTGTGCGCATCTCAACCCCAAGCCCTCCATGCATCAGAGTCAATTTCAGTGATTTGTTTCTAAGGTATGTGGGTGTGCGCATCTCAACCCCAAGCCCCCTCCATGCATCCAGAGTCACTTTCAGTGATTTGTTTCTAAGGTATGTGGGTGTGCGCATCTCAACCCCAAGCCCTCCATGCATCCAGAGTCAATTTCGAGTGATTTGTTTCTAAGGTATGTGGGTGTGCGCATCTCAACCCCAAGCCCCTCCATGCATCCAGAGTCACTTTCAGTGATTTGTGTCTAAGGTATGTGGGTGTGCGCATCTCAACCCCAAGCCCCTTCATGCATCCAGAGTCAATTTCAGTGATTTGTTTCTAAGGTATGTGGGTGTGCATCTCAACCCCAAGCCCCTCCATGCATCCAGAGTCAATTTCAGTGATTTGTTTCTAAGGTATGTGGGTGTGCGCATCTCAACCCCAAGCCCCTCCATGCATCCAGAGTCAATTTCGAGTGATTTGTTTCTAAGGTATGTGGGTGTGCGCATCTCAACCCCAAGCCCCCTCCATGCATCCAGAGTCACTTTCAGTGATTTGTGTCTAAGGTATGTGGGTGTGCGCATCTCAACCCCAAGCCCCCTTCATGCATCCAGAGTCACTTTGGAGTGATTTGTGTCTAAGGTATGTGGGTGTGCATCTCAACCCAAGCCCCTTCATGCATCCAGAGTCACTTTCGAGTGATTTGTGTCTAAGGTGTGTAAGTATGCGCATCTCAACTCTAAGCCCCCTCCATGCATCCAGAGTCACTTTCGAGTGATTTGTGTCTAAGGTATGTGGGTGTGCGCATCTCAACTCCGTCTGGAATGCCCGCACTCACTTACCTTAGACATAATTCCGAGAAGCACTCTTGATCATAAAATGCATACAGAGTCTCTTTTTTGCAACGGCCCGAGTTGAAAAACATGGTAAAACAGTCAAAAAATGGCCAAAAGAGGCTTTGAAAAAGTGGCCCCCTATTATTCCCTTCTCCTCCCAATACAGCCCCTCATCCCTTTTAGAATGCATTTTCAGTCCTTTTATAGCAAAATTATCACCTGAAAATGGTTTTAAGACATTCCAAAAAGCATGAATTTTGGAGGGGGCATAAGCCAGTAGGGTCAAAAAAGTTTATTTGTGAGTATTTTACATTAAAAACCATGTACAAATTGGAAAAAAATAAACAATGTCCGGTGCACCTTCTTTATCATGTCACATTTTAGGCATACATTACCGCCCATTTCCCGTTCAATTGTACCGAAAGCCTCAATCCACTGATTTTGCATTTGTAAAGTATACATAAAAAAATTTAAATATTGCTTGTTAGCAATATTTCAAAATAACTTTTTGCAGATCCAAAGATGCCCGTCCAGGCACCGCCACTTTTTTGAAGAGATATCCCTCACAAGGCAGCCTTACAAGTCACAATATTTATGCAGCTAGTTCATCCGCTCAGTCAAATGCTAGCATGGTTAATAGTCGGCCATCCACTGCCTTGGGCATACGCCTAAGTTCAATTGGGTCTAAACTGAGAGAGTCTAAGACATATCAGCCTGCTGATAAATCACAATATAGGCTACATACAAAGCAAAAGGTATATCAATTTTACACACTGTATTGTGTGGGCTCTATTCATGTTTAGGGGGCAATATTTTTAGTTTGGACTCCCGGTTCTTTTTTCTCGAAAAATACCTTCGTACATATTAATGTTGTGATTTAGGTCATTATGCTGATTACATTTAACATAATCACCTCAACCATGATCACCTTCAAAACAACAAGGGCACCAAGACAAAAATGTTGCCCCCTAAAGATGAAAATGGTCCCTTATTGCGTCGATCCTTAAGTTCACGGGTAGTTATACACAATACACAATATCGTGTTTTTTTTTCACACAATATGTTTCCCACTTTATTTGGCACCATCAAAGAAATTTTATTAGCAGAATTGTATTGGTGTTGTTTGGTGGGTTAGAAAATTTTTTTATAATTTTGTACAGCAAAATTATAACTTTGTAACCCACCAAATAATACCAATACGATTCTGCTAATAAAATTTTGATAGTGAAACCCATTCATTAGTAAGTTAATGATGGAGCCAAAAAAAGTGTGAAACCCACATGAAAATATTATATATCGTGTATAAACACCCGCGAACTTATGTGCCAACCCAATATTTCCTCTAATATGTCGACCTCATTGGGGTTAGGAAAATGTCAATTGACATGTTAATTGTCCAACCTAGGGTTGTTGAGTTTTCCGGAAAATTTCAAAACGGAAAATGTTCGGGGAAAATTTCAAAATTTTCCAAAAACCCGGAAAATTTTCAAATACCATTTTTCTATTCAGTGAAGCATGTTATTTGTGAAAATATCAATAATAATATCGTCATTACAAAATGGACGCTTTTTGAAATATAATGGCTTTTCAAATAGCGTATTTCAAAATAGCGATTTTAAACTTAGACGTTTTTCAAAATATAGCGGTTTTCAAAATAGACGGTTTTTAAAATAGGGTTATTCAAAATAAGCGGTTTTTCGACTAAAACCATTCTAGTTTTTACGCATTTCGTATTCAACTATTATGACTACGAGTTCTAAGACAGTCGCGAAGGAAAGAGTGGAAGATAATAGATGTGAAAGTACACAACATTGCAACCTTAGGTGATTTATCCCTGGCCGATTTGCATACAGTCGATCAACCCACAGCAATAGTTCAGCAAAAATTTCATTACTTTAAGCAATTCGACATTACTTTAGTTACTAAAGCTGGGCAAAAAAGAGCCTCTGCGTGCATTTTCAAACGTACCTAAGGGTGTGTGTTCATGTTGAAAGAAGGGGACATTAGAATAACCAGACAGATGGCTCATCTCGTAATTTTATTAATACAAACATCAACAAATGAATCGAAAAATCAACCAAATTTCAAATAAATCACCGAAACTTAAGGAATTGAGACTCGGCGCATTCTCGTCGCTTTCCTTTTTTTCTTGGAGGCACTTCAGCAACTGACTGGGCATCTTCATGTCTCTAATTACCTCTATTTTCTTCTTGACCTCTCAAAGCACTGAGAATCTCTTGGCGGTCTTGGGAAAAAGAACTCTGGCCTGGGATCCTGCTTCCATAAGAGACGAGTTGGTATGCCATCATCCGAGTCGCTTATACTTCATCAGTTATTTCGGCGTAGTCGGGCATTATCCTGGACTGAAAGATTGATGAGCCTGTAATAAAGAGGGATGTGAAGCTTAAAAGAAAGATGCCAACTTAGTGGGAAAACCTGCTAATTTCAATGCGGCTATTTTTTCAACCGGCTAATTTGAAAGCCGCTATTTGAAAAACCAGCTATTTTAAAATCCCCTGATTGGAAAACCGTTGTATTTTGAAAACCGTCATTTTTGAAATACGCTATTTGAAAAACCGTTATATTTCAAAAAGTGTCAATTTTGAAAACCGTCTATTTTGTGATGACGATACCGCATAATAATCTTGTAGAAAAACATTCTAAGAACACATTTAAAAGGAAAAAATACAATTTTTATTCTAGCAGAGTTGTTTATAGGATCAGGCATTACTTTCTGTAAGGTTGGAAAAATTTTTTATTCATAAAAATTGGAAATTATCATTGGCGGGTTTCACATATAAAATTTGTTCTCTGAACAAGTCAACTTTGAAACCCATCGAAATTTTTCATAATTTTTATAAATCAAAATTTTATACGTTTTTTAATTTTTTTCTTTTGTCAAATTAGGCCAAACCGACACGGAGTCCATGCACATTTCAAATTTTTTCTGACTTTTTTACATTGTCTTTGTCAACCTTTTGAGCATTTGTACTGAAACTTCGCGTAGGGAACCAAAAAGGCTCTATTTTTTGGAACATAGATTGTGCCTAGTTCAATTTTCTAAACATGGAAAGAACATCATAGGAAATAAGTCAAAACATGTTTGGAAATTTTATTTTCTAAAAATATTTGGCCTTTTTTGTGTTTTTGCTGAATTTCGCGTCGAAAAAATGCTTTCGAGCCAGATAAAAAAAGCTGTAAATTTAGAAGCCTGAAAATGTTGGACGAAGTTTACATTCTTCTGCTGGTCGATCAATGTATTCTCAAGGCACTTTTAAAAAAGAAGTAGCTGTCTTTATTCCACCTATAGCTCGCTGCTCAATTACTTCGCAATCTCAACCGAGAAGAATCAGTTCTTTGAGCATTCAAAGACCTCAGACCTTACTAGAAAAGCGTCGTATTGAAGAAACTTATTTTAAATATGACCATTTCAAGGAGCAAGCACTCAACAATATTATTGTCAGAGGTGTTTACAATGACAGGTTTTTTTTTCTATTTATTGGGTTACATTTGAGGAGACTATCTTCAGAAATTGCATCTCAAGCCATTTTTTACAAAAAATCGGTAATAAAATGCAGAGCACTTTACCCCTTCGCTCCCCACTCGATTAACTCCTACGAACGAATTTTTAGGGGTGCCGGATAAACGAGGTTTGACTGTATCGAGTTTTACTGTGAAAATATGTTTTCGAAAATCCATAAGGGGCCAAGGACATTTTCGGCTTGATATTTCTTGAGTCTCGAGATCAGACTTTTTCTGTCTGCTTATGAAAAATATCGAACTATCGAACAATCGGGTACTTATTTAGTTGGGGCACCCCCAAAAGGTCATTTTAAGTACGGATTTTTTTTGCTTGTTTGAATTTTTTTTTATATTATTTGTTTTTCATATTATTGACACAAGAAGCACTATGGAACTTCTGGAACGCTCTTATCGTCATACGTTGAGGAGCTTTGCTGGAGAAAGAAGTACGCAGGAAATGACATTATGTTTCATCTCTGGTCCAAAATTGCTGATCAATATGTTTGCATTTAGTATGCATCTCGGTTATGGTTGTCGTCGTTATTGCAATAAAAGTTGATTTTGGGTCCAAAAAACCAAACTGTTACAAAATCGAAAAATGACCTTTGGGGGGCAAACGAAATAAGTACCGTAAATCGACTATGTTCTACAAGATGGCGTTGTCAGAATTTTGGAATCGACTCGACAGTTCAATAAGGTCGCTTGTCAGCTGTATGTGGTGAAAAAAGTGGTTTTGCACGTATGGCCCTATATGAGATCCGTACTCAAATTTTTGCCTTGGTCCCCCATGTTGTTTTTTTGAAATTTTACGTGCACACTTTCTTTTTTCTCCAAACTTTTCTCTCCAAAAATGTGAGTACGGATCTCATATAGGGCCACGTATTGCATAAATACCGGGGGGTTGGGGATTGACCAGCGGTTTTTTTCTTTCTCGAAAAATTTTTACATGCTATCTCACCTAGATTTTTTTTTAGTTTTCTGCCTAGTTTTTAAAAGTAGTATAAAGTCATCAATATTAGATTTGAGGCAAATCGAGTGAAAAATGGAGCGATACAAAAAAACTTGCTGGTCCCCGCCTTAACTTTTTGAAACGTGCTGGTATGCCCCCTGAAAACATTTTATACTAAAGGGACTTAAGATGCAATTTTTTTAGACCAAAACTTTTATCTAAGACTAATTTATTTTAGAGTAATTGAAGACTGCTTTCTGAAACAGATGGAAAAATTTCCTGACTTAAGTTTGGTACTAGCATTTTTTGTAAAAAAACCAATTTGTTTTTATTTTCTTTACTTTTAGCAGCAAATGCACCAAATTATGGAAGACATGTTCATGGATTTGGGAATCAAACGTCCCAATTCAGTCAAATATACTAGTGCAGGCAAAAGTCAAGAAATAAATAAACGAGTGGTCAGGATGGCCGAAAAGCCACCTGTCAACATAAATCGAAAAAATATTGATAAATTGACAAGAAACAGAGCAAATTCTACCGCATCTTTATCCTCTAGCAAGTCTACTTCTTCATCTAGCGCCTCGCATATCTCAAAAGCAGGCTCAGAAATGGAAGTTTTAGTGTATTCTGACTATAGTAAAGGATCTTCTAGCTCATCTGAAGACGGCTCTAGCCAGTCGTCGAAAAGGTAAGCTTTTGCCTTATTTTTTTAAATAAGTCTTAAAAGTGAAAGATCCATAAAAATTGATTAAATACCAATTTAGAAAAAAATCGGCTAAAGTACACTATTTGAACAGAGCCAAAACCTTGTTTTTCAAGGTCTAAGTATGTTTTAGGAACAAAAAGTGTGGGGCGGACATTTTGCGATATTTTTTTGCCTTGGTCCCCCCTGTGGTTTTGTGTCATTTTTTGCCTTGGTCCCCCCCTGTGGTTTTGTGTCATTTTGGCAGGACTTCCTTTTGCGGAGTCCTCCCAAAAGTGTGTTTTGACCACTTATTCAAGCTTTTCAGGTCGTAATTAGTCGAAAAAACATGTTTTCAGGATTGGGAAAGACATTTTTCGAGAAAAAAAATTTTGATCAAAAATCGACTTTTTTACCAAAAATTTTCATTTTTCATTTTTCATGCTTCGGTCAAACACTTTTTTTCTCTTGCTTTTTAAATTTATGGACGCCTCGATGTTGGTATGCGCACCAGTAACCGGATCCTTGAAATGAATCGAGTGATTCACCTAAAACAAGGAAACGTTACTTCACATAACAACCCACATGCTGGCTTATATAAAAGCCCTGGGAATGGATACAACATGCAGCAAGTCGCTCGGATTAATCTCTAGGGTGAGCTAGTGCCGTGGAGTTCTAACTCTCAAGCCCCTACGCCCCTCCGGGGCAGGGGCTTGGGGCTGAGTTGAACTCCACGACACAAGCGCACCCTAGAGATATCACTCGTGCTAACAAACTGTGCAAGGTTAAATCCATGCGCAGTTTACTTTGTATGTGGCAGAGCCCGCATGTGGGTTTATGCTCCAAACGAAAAAAGGAATACCTTGAGATGGATGTAGCCTTCGTCATTTAAGCAGTCGTACGCCTTCCAAAAGTCCGACACGATTGTTAGAAACAATAAATTTAAAAAGCAAGAGAGAGAAAAAAGTGTTTGACCGAAGCATGAAAAATGAAAATTTTTGGTAAAAAAGTCGATTTTTGATCAAAATTTTTTTTCTCGAAAAATGTCTTTCCCAATCCTGAAAACATGTTTTTTCGACTAATTACGACCTGAAAAGCTTGAATAAGTGGTCAAAACACACTTTTGGGAGGACTCCGTAAAAGGAAGTTTAGCCGTCATTTTTTGCCTTGGTCCCCCCTGTGGTTTTGTGTCATTTTTTGCCTTGGTCCCCCCTGTGGTTTTGTGTCATTTTTGCCTTGGTACCCTCGGTTATTTTAAAGAAAATTATATCAAAGGTATATTCTACCCAGCTTTGGGATAGTTTATGTTTCGAAGTTTTGGTGCTGTTTAAATAGTGTATTACTATCAAAAAAATTCAAGGATAAGTACAGGATCATTCAAGAAATTCTGTGTTTTTTGAACCGTCATGAATTTTATTCAAGCGGCACGCGTCTTTCTGTCAAAATTGTTGCCATTTATCGGTAAAAAACTATCAGTAAAATTGGAATCCTTGCTAGCTTTCTGATTAGACTTACGAATCAGAATTGGCAAAAATAGAGATAAAAAAGGCGGGAACTAACTTGAGGGGGGTGTCCGTTGATTGTTTGAAAACATAAAAAATCCTGGAGCATGAAGCTTTCTAAGCTAATATATTTCAGTTCTCGCAATCAATCTGGAACTTCTTCTAAAGCTTCGATTAGAGAGTCATCAAATGAAGAAAGTAACTCAAATGTATCAAACAAAGAAGAAAAGAAAAATAAAAATACCGAGAATACACAAATTAAGAAGAAGCCTTTATTAAAATTTCTTGATCAAAAGTCTACAAGCAGCAGGTAGATTGACCTGAAAATACAGGGTGGCCCATCATAAACCAACGTATTCGTTTTCGCCATAACTTTTTTATTTTTCTCTCTTAAGACGAGATCTTTTTTTTATTCGAAAGAGGAATAGATGGGAAATCGAATGACACCAAACTTGCAACGAAAACTTTATTTGAACACTAACTAACAGCAAAAGACAAAAATAACAACAATTTTCGCTTAATTCTTGCTCCACGCTCTTCCCATTCACTTCGAGGCAGTATTCCAGTCGCGTTTGGTAGGCTCCAATTGCTCTGTCGACCATCTCCTGCGGAAGGCTTGCGAAGGTGCTCTCAATCCTCTGTCGAAGCTCATTCATTCTAGCGATTAGAGTTGTGGAGACTTGACTCTTTATCCATCCCCAGAGAAAGAAGTCGCACGGAGTTAATACAGGCGAGTAGGGAGGCCAGGAGAACGGAGCAGGAGAAGTCGGTGTCCCTCTGCCCATCCATCGAAGAGGAAACGCTTCATCCAACCAGTTGCGAACGGCCAACGACCAGTGAGAAAGAGACCCGTCCTGCATGAAGACTAAATTTCGAACACCTGAAAAAGAAGTTGAAATCAAAGAAAGAATCAAAACCACTTGCCTCTGACTGCCGGAAAGAACTGTTGTTGGAGCATTTGCAGATAATTGACACCATTCACGTTTTCCTCGAAGAAGAACGGACCCACAACTCTACGCCGACCATGGCTAAAACAAAGAAAAATCAACTTTTTAATCAACGTTGATCACAGCAACAAAAATGAACAAGTTTGGTGTCATTCGCTTTCCCATCTATCCCTCTTCCGAATAAAAAAAGATCTCGTCTTAAGAGAGAAAAACAAAAAAAAACTATGGCGAAAACCAATACGCTGATTTATGATGGGCCACCCAGTATATGTTATTTATTGAAAAAATAAAGTTTTAGTCAGCTTGACTTTTGCCTTGATGCACCTCCTCCTGCACATCTGTTATCTTCTTCTTCAACTTCTTCTTTAATTGGATAAAAACACTAAGAATTTTTTTCTCTCAAGCATGGTGCTCTGATGAAAATAAAAAGTACCATTCATGCTTGTAATTCTCGTAAACTTTTTTTGTTGGATTTTTAAAAGTTCTGTTGACATGGTTATTTCGGCTTCATATGCGTTCGCAGTTCTTGAAAAAACCAGGCAATGTATCCTTCTCTTTTGCTACTTCCGACACAAGCTAAAACATGCAAATTAAGTAGAGAAGCAGAGAAAGGAACTATTCAAGTTCCACTCTTGAAAAGTGACCCAAAATGACTTCGCGGTGTTTGGGAGCTTAGAGCTAAGATTTGGGAGCAGACGCCTCCTTTAATACAGTCCGTCTTTCCAGTATTAATGAATGAAAATTGATATTTGAACATTTTCCGGGTTTTTAAAAAAATTTTAAACTTTTTTTCCGGAAATTTTTCTGGATTTTTTTTTTCAGAATATACAGGGTGGCCAACATAAATGCATGGATTCATTTTCGCCATAACTTTTTTAATTTACGGTACTTTGACGAGATCTGTTTTTATTTGAAAGCTGAATAGATGAGAAATGGAATGACACCGAACATGAAAAGAAGTTTTTATTTGGACGCCCAAAATTTTAACGTACAAAAATAACGATGATTTCACTCATATTCCTGTTCTGTACTTTCCCCATTCACTTCTAGGCAGCATTTGAGACGAGTTTCGTAGGCTCCAATAGCAACAATGAAAAAGTCGATCACTTCTGCTGCTTTCTGTTCAGTGCGCACTGTCTAAAAAACTGAGCAAAGCCCAATGAATACCGGGTGGGGCAAAAGTTCGTCCGGAAAATAGAAATCAATTTTTACACAAATTTTTAAGCTTTAATAATTTTTATTTATATATCATTTTAAAGCCCTATTCTTCCTCTTTCTAATGGTATATCAAACGTTTATTTCATTCAATAAAATGACCACCATTTGCATCAATACATAACTCGAGTCTTTTAGGGAAATTAAGTATAATACCTTAACTTAAAACCCAATGGGAGACTGGCCACCCAACTCGCCGGACCTGAATGTGATGGATTTTTTCGTATGGCCGTATCTTCAGTCAAAGGCCTGCTCCAAGCCTCACAAGACAATTGCTGCACTGAAGGCTTCCCTTGTGAAAGAATGGGATGCAATTCCGCAGAAGATGATTCAAGATGCCATCGACAATTTCCCTAAAAGACTCAAGTTATGTATTGATGCAAATGGTGGTCATTTTATTGAATGAAATAAACGTTTGATATACCATTAGAAAGAGGAAGAATAGGGCTTTAAAATGATATATAAACAAAAATTATTAAAGCTTAAAAATTTGTGTAAAAATTGATTTCTATTTTCCGGACGAACTTATGCCCCACCCGGTAATGGCGAAAAATCAAACCTTGATATTTGGCCTTTTTTCTTTCGGCACTTTCTTGAACCTTGAATTTGTTGTACCAGTCGAGAATCCTGTTGCGGTCCGGCACTTTAGCATGAAGCCCGAGTTCTCTTCGATATCGAATGCTAAATGCTGACACGCTTTTACGCTCTTCAATAAACCATTCGACACAATTTGCCTTCTCTTGAGCATTGTAGACCATGGCTAAAAGATTAAAAATTAACTTTTCTTTAATACATGCTTTTAACAGTGATAACAAACACGAAAATTAATAAGTTTGGTGTCATTCAATTTCTCATCTATTCAGCTTTCAATTAAAAAAAATATCTCGTCAAAGTACCGCAAATTATAAAAGTTGTGGCGAAAATGAATTTATGCGTTTATGTTGGGCCACGCTGTACAACAACTCTACTTTATTCTACATTTTTTCCAAAAAACAAGGTTTGTTTAAATCAATAGTCTACATTGGTTTCTCCAATAAGCCAGCATCCCCTCGTTCGACAAATGTGTTTGTTTTCGACACACTCTTTGTAGACTACTCTTAGACAAGTTACTACAGTCGACTCTCGATATAACGGACACTTATTTTCAAAAAAATGTCTGTTGTATCGAGAGGCGCGGATCTTTTTTGGCAAAACTGTTGCGATTTTTAGAAGCGATTGGTAAAACCGTAATCCTTGCGATGTTTTGGACTACACCAGCCAAAGACAACTGGCAAAAAGCTTCAAAAAGCGGGCTAAAAAAGTGTCAGACCCTAGGCGGGAATGAACTCTTTGGGGGTCCGTTATATCGAGAGTCGACTGTACCTAGTTTCTAGCTCGTCTCACTGGTTGAAGTTTAGAAGGTATTTTGCTTCAGAGCAGTCTTTTTAAAAGTGGGTCAAAAATACAATGCCAAGATCATGATTTCGAAAGAGGGGGATGCTCTCCTATCCTAGAAAATGCGGTAGCTGCATATCTTTGTATTGCTTCGTCCGCCCACTCAATTTAATATGGAGCCTTGACTGATCATTCTCATTTGCTCCCTCCAACACAAGCTTTGCCGTTTTCATAAAGCAGAAAAGCAGAGAAATATTGATCCAAATATCAATATAGCTGCCATCAATATTTCCTCTGTATAGGGCCTAATAAAATAAGCCAATGTTTGCATACTTTTGTGAGAGAAGCAAATTTAGTAAGAGAACTTTTTAACTTTTACATTTTTTAATAATGTTGAAAATTAAAGCGAATCACACTAGCTTTAGTGAGGGAGGCGAAGTTGTCACTAAATTTTAATCTCTAGCCTCCATGTTCACTTTGTAAAAAATTTAAAAATTATTTCGTTTCTTTTAGTTGTTGTAGGTACTAGCCAGGGGTGTGCACGGGCCGGCCAGCTGGTCGTCCGGGCCGGCTCGAGCCCACTTTTTAGATACAAAAGTCGTCCGAAGAATTTATTCTTGTAGCTGAGATTTCAGGCTGCAAAACATATATTACCATTTATAAAAATTGAATAAAAATTTTGACTAATTTTTAAAAATTAATCAAAATTTTTATTCAATTTTTATAAATGGTAATATATGTTTTGTAGTTTGGAATCTCAGCTACAAGAATAAATTCTTCGGGCCAACTTATGTATTTAAAAAGTGGGTTCGGGCCGGCATGTGCACACCCCTGGTGCTAGCACTACTTTCCTGCCAACCATTTTAATTGCTTAACATTTTTTACTGACCCTTTAACATTTTTATTGTATTTGATTTATAAAAATCAGGTGAGATTTTAATTGCTGGAGGAAAATGTTGAAAAATAGCCCGATTTTGCTAAAAAAATTTGACCCAATTTTCTTATCTTTTTTTCAAAGTGATTACACCATCAGGTAGCTCTGTGATTCTAGTTTCTAACGAGGTATTATTTGTTGCAATACAGTCGAACCTGGATATAACGACACCCTATTTTCAAAAAGGGGTGTCGCTGTATCCAGCTTTTGTTTTTCAGATGTCAAAACTAATTACAAGGGAGGGACCCCGACCGTGACCTGGGCCTTTTTTGATGAAGAGTGTTTTGATTGTAGAGCGTGCTCAAATTCCATGTGAATTTGGCTCCCCACCTCTGAAATTCAACAGAAATTTTAGGAATGACCCATAGTCCATAGGTCAGTTATAAAAAAACCATGATATGGGTATCGATGTGTTTTTAGAACTTTGAGTGACCCTTGTACCGCTTTTTGTAGACCTTCAGAGCTGGGGAGCCAGATTTCCCAGGAACTTGAGCACGCTCTACAAGAATACGCAAAAAAATTTCATCGAAGTTCCCCCAGGTCACAGTCAGGGTCCCTCCCTAGTTAGTTGATAAGAAAACGTAATCCTTGCGATATTTTGGACCAGACTTTTAAGATAGAACTAGCAAAAGCATTCAAAAATCGAGATAAAAAAGTGTCGGACCCAAGGCTCTAAAAATGCGTCCCGGAAAGAAAAAGGCAACACATGATACCTTACATAATACCGTATTTTCTCTAATAAAAGCACTCCCCAAAATCCAGAATTTCCTTTATTTATTCCTTAAGTCTTTACCTACTTTTTTGAATCGACTCTTGCTTGTTAAACATACCGAAATATAGGCCAGATTCTCAGCTACGTTGCGGCAAACAACATGCCTGCGAGCATAGTGACCGCGATAAGCAAAAATCGGACGGCGTCCTGTCCGCTGTCTTAGAGTTTTTCGCCGGCCGTCCAACCGGCCATCCTCATTTTTTGCGTTTGGCCGGCCGTCCGACCGGCCGTCCGACCAGCCGTCCTTGGAAAAAAAAATTTCGCCGGCCTTCGGCCGGCCGTCCAATATTTCGCCGTCCTCTGAAATTCAGCCCCGGCCGTCCACCGGCCGTCCAAAGTACATTTTTCACAAAACACTCGATAATAAGCTCACTTAAGGCTGCCTGGAATAAAGCGCTTCAATACTTTGGGGTGAAGTCCGCCAAAGGACTTTTTTACAAGGCAGGCGTAGAATTTCTCGCTCTATTGGGCATCTCCATACCCGTAGATGAGACTATGGATTTCTCGGATGGAGACGAGAAAGAAAAAGCGTGACAAGCCGTGCGAGAGTATCTTGCTGAATTGGTCGCCAACAAACGACCTGTTTTCTAAGCTCTATTACAAGATTTCAATTCTGGGTGTCTTAATTTACTCATACTTACCATTTTTACAGTAAAACTTTTTTCTTGATCAATAAAAAAATTTACATCACAAAATAGATCTTTTTAAAATTGTATACTACTTTTACACTACTTATTTGATATACTTATTTTGCAGTCACAATTTTTTTCCCACCGTCCGACCGGCCGGCCGTCTTATTTTTTTTCACCGGCCGTCCACCGCCCCGTTCTGAGCTTTTTACAACCGGCTGTCCGCCGGCCGTCCCTTGAAAAAAAAATTTCGCCGGGCTTCGGCCGGCTGTCCAATTTTTTTTTGGACGGCGGCCGTCCGACCGTCTCACTTTTTGGCGCCGTCCGGACGAAGACGGGACGGGCCCGGAGGACGGCACGGTCACTATGCCTACGAAAACGTGGCACAAAATTCGAAGAATAATTTTAACAAATTACGGATTTTGGGGGAGGGCTTTTCTGGTAATTTTTCGAGGTTTCTAGTAATTAGTAATAATTAACTTACAAAAAATTAAAGAATTGCCGTAAAAATCTGCGGCGAATACCGTGAATCATGCGTTAACCAGCTCACGCCTAAAATTCAAAAAGGAAAGGCAAAACAAAAATTCAGGGCAGAATGGCTTTTTACTAACTTTTCAAAAAAGTAGGTAAAGACTTAAGGAATAAATAAAGGAAATTCCTGATTTTGGGGAGTGCTTTTATTAGAGAAAATACGGTAAATACCGTAAGTCCAGACACATGTGGCAGCCCGCCGCTCGTCGCCGCCGCTGCCGCTCTTTTTTTTGCGTGTCCAAGTACGGTACCAGGTCAATTTTATAAACAATTATTTTGAAATGCAGATTTGTTGAGTCCCTTCTTTTTATAAGTAATAAACCACCAACCCACCCACTAAAACGCGAAGAAATAATTTTTCCGTGTTTATTGATTATCTGAAAAAAAATTTATAGCAGAGCTCTTAGGTGTACTTTGTAAAAAGACGGCAGAGACTATTTTTTTTAAACAGCAGTCGTAATCAACTGCACTACACGTATTGAACGTAGTGTAGCAGACCCGCCTACCGTGTACGCCGTGCATCTGCGACCCATGTAGTCTGCAACCCGTTATAATGACTTGAACAGCTCCAATCTCTAAATTGGGCTGTGTTTTTTCGTAAAATTTGTCGTGTTACCTGCTTAATCGCATGCACCTTAATGCGAACAAATCAATCGTGAATAAATATCTATTTATTGTTTGTAGAAACTAGGGTTGCTGAATAAACATGTGTCTGGACTTACGGTACTTACCGTATTTTCTCTAATAAAAGCACTCCCCAAAATCAGGAATTTCCTTTATTTATTCCTTAAGTCTTTACCTACTTTTTTGAATCGAATCTTGCTTGTTAAACTTACCGAAATATAGGCCAGATTCTCAGCTACGTTGCGGCAAACAACATGCCTGCGAGTCGAAACGAAAACGTGGCACAAAATTCGAAGAATAATTTCAACAAATTCCGGATTTTGGGGGAGTCCTTTTAATAGAGAAAATACGGTCTTCTAATAGAACGACATTCTCGAATAGAACGACACCCCCAGGAAGTACTGAAAAGGTAAAAAACGTGAAGCTAACATCTAGAAGCGATAGATTCAAGTGCTTTCCGTTTGTCTTTTTTCCTAATAAGCGGGTTGATCCGGTGCTGGAGGGACATACCGTATTATCTCTAATAAGCGCCCCGGGGCTTTTTCAACCCTCCCAAAATCGGAAAATTTTGGGTCAATTTCAAGATTTTTGGGTGCACAACTTAAAACCGAAAAGCGGAATCAGTAGAGCTCGTGGGAGTTAAGAAAATGCAAAAAACAGCTCTGCGAAATATTTGCTCTGCCCTGAGATACAGACCCTCAAAGTAGTGGGGACGCTTATTAGAGAGGTGTTCGGGAGGCGCCGGTGGTCTAAGCCGGTTTGTCCGGAACAGAAATTTTATTTGTTAAAAAATTTATTTTATTTTAAAATTTTGAGTTCCGAGCCCTGCTCTAAAACATGTTTTTGAACGGTGTAGCAACTAATACACGCTTTAAACATACTTTTTAGGAAACTTGTGCACCTGGGATCCCCTTTTTTCTATTAACTGTGAATAGTGCTTAAACGTTTCCTGAGTATTTTTCATGTGCTAAAAACGATTTAAAAAAGTTGGTTTCTGATGTTTCTCTTATTAAAAAGTGAAAATTAAAAAAAAATGTTACCAAGATTTGACTACTTGCCTTGGTCTCCCAAGGTAAGACATGGTATAGCTTGGGGAAACAAGGCATATAGTTCAATTTTAGTAACAATTTTTTTTTAAATTTCCACTTTTTAGGCCTCGTACACAATGGTGGACTATGAATTCAACAATCCTCACTCGGAAATAGCCATAATTTTTTTAACTTCTCGAAAAAAATTATTTTGGTGCCATCTTGTAGCTGAGATTCAGCGCTACCGAATAGGCTATTGGTCGAGTTGGTATTGATTTAAAAATGTTGAAAAAGAATCAACAATCCTCACTCCGAGCGAGTATGAATTGTGAGTGTGGATTGTATAAGTTTTTTCAGCACTTTTCAATTCATAACAACTTGATCAATGGCTTATCTGGTAGCCCTGAATCTCAGCTACAACATGGCACCAAAAGAATGAATTTTGGAAAATTAAAAAAGAAGTTACGGCCATTTCCGAGTGAGGATTGTTGAATTTACAGTACACCATTGTGAACAAGGCCTTAGTAAGAAAAACGTCAGAACCCAACTTTTTTTTCATTTTTAATACCTACCTGGTGGACTAAAAGTCCTTGGACACTTTTCTAGCTCATTTTTAGTATTATATATTATATTATTATTATATTATATTTTTTTGATTGCAAAATCAATCCAGACATATGGTTTTGCGGCCCTTTTCTTCTTTTTCTTTCAAATGGTATGAAAACTTTATTTAGAATATACTGAAAAAGACATTATTTGGCTTGAAATACCTGTAAGGTAATTTTTTTTTCGCTTGAATTTTTATGGGTAGGACGGTAGATCACTTGATCTGAAAATTTTATTAATATTGCTTACAAAGTGCTTGAGTAAAAGTTAAGCCTCGTTGTGACACCACCCCTATTACTGGTTTCAGTAGTGTTATAGCAAGGATAGTTCTACACATCCGGGGACCGGTTCTCAATGGTTTTATTGGTCGAATTTACTGTTTTTTTTTGTATTTCTGCGTGAATAAATTTACTTCTTGTTAGTAATTTAATTAATATCTAATTTAATAGCTAACTAATTTCGATTTTTTTAAAGAATTATTATGAAGCAGCTTTACATGTCTAAGCATGATTCATATGCAATTTTGCTAAAGCTATTAACCATACAGCTGATTTTTACAAGTAAGTAGACAAAAATTTGCAATCATTTTTAAATCTGATAAATCTTTTGCCTTTGTCTTTTAAACAGATCACTAACGAAAACCTACTCAATTTAGGAATACTTTTTCCTATTCGTTTTAAAGGACCATACTTGTTGGTGACAATGAGAATTTGGCAATTTCAAGACACTTTTTTACTCCAAAAATACTTTTAGAATTATGAATTGTTGGTACAGTCTACTCTCGATATAGTGTAGGTGCAAAAAGTTCGTTCCCTCCCTTTTTTACCTCTATTTTTGAAAACTTATACCAAATCTGATTCGTAAGTCTCATCAAAAACATCGCAAGGATTCCGATTTCGCCAGTCGTTTCTGAGAAAGTTAAAAGTTTTACCGAAAAGACCCGCACCTCTCGATATAGTGTAGCTTTTTTTCCAAAGAAGGCTACACTATATCGAAGCACGGGTCTTACCGGCAAAACTGTTGCCATTATAAAAACGATCGGCGAAATCAGGACCCTGTTTGATGAGACACAGATTTTGGTAAAAGTTTTCAAAAATAGAAGTAAAAAAGTGTCGGCACCTAGGCGGGAAAGAACTATATCAAGAGTAGACTGTATATCAAAATAAAAACTATTGTCATAGAAGTGGCCCAGGTAGCTCACAAGGGAACCTCACGAGCTGTGTTTTTTGAAATTCAATAAGAAATCAATCAGTCAATTGTAATTGATCAATTATGAGGAGGAAATAATGATAAATAAAATAATTTCGGAATAAAAGTGTCTCGCGCGCATTTGAATTTGCCAAATTCCCATTGTCATCAACAAGTACGGTCCTTAAAGTAGGTGGCGTACCGTATGCACTCTATTAACTCCCCACCCTCTAGTAACTCGCCACTCCTCGTTTTTTGAGCTAGGATTTCAGAGTTAGGGCCATTTTCGATCAACAATTTTAAGATTTTGTAGAGGTTCAAAAATAACTCCCCATTGGGAGTTGATAGAGTGAATACGTTGTTTTTATAATAAAGCTCTTTACAGTCAACTCTTGTTGCAGCGAAAGCCGGAGCACGCAATGTGTGAGGTGCCCGAAAATGCCCGAAATCATATAAATCGTACTTTTTATGATGTAAAACGTTGTTCATTTTGGGTGTTTATTTCTAAAAACTTAGAGATAGAAACGGGACGGGGTCCCGGCCGGGACCCCGTCCCGTTGGACGAAAATTTGACCCAAAATCCCGTCCCGGAATCCCGCCCGGTCAATTTTGAAAATCCCGGTCCCGGTCCCGGTTTCACCTAAATCCCGGTCAATGAAATAAGGAAATCCATCGAATTTCTTTGAGAGAAAGCTTTTCTTCTGCATCTTTCAGCTTTGTAGTGTAATCCGCGTGAGTTTTTGCGTGCGTACTTTTGTACTTTAGTCCGTCATTTTGATTAGTTTTTGGCACACTCGACATTTCGCCTTACCAGCTGATAACTTTTCAAATAGCCCGATGCTCCAGATCACGCTCATCTTAATGAAAAAAACTATTGATCACAGTGGTGAAAAAAAACACAAAAAGGCAAACACATTTTGTCTTTGCTTCGTTGCTAAAAATGCTTGAAAAATATCAAAAATTTGGTACTTTGCAGGTTAAATTAAGACAACTGAAATCCCGGTCATTTTACCGGGATCCCGTACGGGGTCACACTCGGTAGGTTCACAAAATCCCGGTCCCGGTCTCAATCTAGGTGAAAAATCCCGTCCCGGAATCCCGTTGGGTGGCGTTTTTCTATCTCTATAAAAACTTCACAGTTTAGAGTTGTTTCAGTTTTTTGACTGTACCTGTTTATTCAAAAACAATTTATGTGAAGAATGAAGATGCAATTTAGAATCCCCCCAGGCAGGGTGCTCAAGTGGGCCAGATTGACATCATACGGTATTTTCTCTAATTTAACGGCCCCCAAAATCCGGGATTTTCTAAAATTTATTTTTCATTTTGACTCAATTTTCGGTATTGACGGTTAGGCATTTACATACCAGAAGGTAGCTCAGTTTTCCAGCTACATTTTGGTATGTAACATGCCTAGGCATCAATAGCCAAAATTGGGTAAAAAAAGAAAAATAAATTTTAAAAAATTCCGGATTTTGGGGGCCATTAAATTAGAGAAAATACGGTGTTCGTGTTTCTCGAGCCCGATTTCATAAGAAAACCGCGTGTTTTTTGAATTCTGAGCAAAAAAAAATTCGAACCACAGCGGGTATTATAATAATACTATTATTATGGTTTCAAGTCAAAATTTGATAATTTAAATTAGCGCCTTTTTCGATTTTTAAAGAATGGTATTTAATTTTGCCCGCTAATTTCTGAAAAATGCCCGCAATTTTTTATTTGCATTTTCTCTACATTTTTCTTTGAATTTTTTAAAACTTTTAACATAATCATGTAGCCCAAGATCTAAGCTTTCTAACGAGCTATCAAACTTCATCGCTTGATTTCAGAAATCAGATATTTAGGGGTTGAGACGAAACAACACCTATTTTTTTCAAACCCATAAATCTTATCATTTCTGAAATCATTCAATAAAGTTTGATAGATTGTTGGAAAGCTGAGATGTTGCGCTACACGATAATGTTAAAAATTTTACAAAGTTGACACACAAATGTAGAGAAAAATGCAACTATAAAATTAGCGGGCATTATTAAGAAATTAGCGGGCAGAATCAAATATTACCCATTTTTAAAGGGATTACCGTATTTCCTCTAATAGAGCCATCCACAACCCCCTCTGATTCAAAATCGTGTTCTTGGCATTGTCTTTTTAACCCACTTTTTAAAGATTCATCTCAGGCAAGTTACCACCCGTTTTGTAGTCAGTGAGATGAGTGGTAGAATGAGTGGTAACTTGCCTGAGAAAGGTAATTGAAAAGTGGGTTAAAAACGCAATGCGAAGAACATGATTTTGAATCAGAGAGGGGGGGGTGGCTCTATTAGAGGAAATACGGTATGCACATTGATTATTCATAAACGTCTCCTGCACCCTAAAACCATAAATATTGGCCGGCGCTGACCCAGCGCTGTCACTCGGCGAGTATGCAGTACGTCCCTGGGGCCCATTGCACTAAGGTAATTTTTTTCACAAAAATTAAAAAAAAATTGTGTCAAATTTTAAATTTTTGTTCTGGTGAAATAGTTTAAACAATTCAGGTTTTGTTGAAGTATCAGGAAATCCTTGGTACGAAGAAGGTGGTTGCGTGCTGTCTGTTTAAATCATAATAATTATATCTTTAGATAGTGCATTTGCTGTTAGTGGTTCTGAAATAGGCGATGAAATTTTGAAAAAAGTCGGCTTTCAAATATGTGCTTCCTTAGCTTCTCTATGTAATTTCTCTATCATCACAGAAATGTAATACAATAAATTTAAGATGAGTGGGAACAATTAGAATATACTATGCCTGCTCGCAAAAATTATATAAAGTCTATTTTTAAACGATATTGCATCGAATACGAGGCAGGAATGAGGCATCACCTTTCTCAGCCAATAAACAAATTGGAGTTAATTTTGTTTGAAAAAGAGGTCAAAAGATACTTTGCTCGACAAATGATAAACCATTGGGTCGACAAAATATATGAAGGTAAGGTAATTTCTAAAGTATCGTGAAAACAGTGTAGGGTGAATTTTTTTATCATTAAAAATCATTAACTATATTGTCAAAAATTAAAATTGAAATAAAAATAGACCTCATGTTCTTAAACATTTTAAAATGCCTATTATATTAACCGTGAAACATCTATGATTGAATGGACATGCTCGTAGAAGTGGAAACGGGAAGGGTGCCTGCAACTAAGTTAATTAACAAATAAAATTAAAGAAAAAAATTCTGCTTTTGTTAAATTTGAATTTAATTTCTCTCTTTCTCAAAACTTGTTAAAAATTTCTTTATTTTTCTTCGGTTTCTTCCAACAATCTCCGCGCCCCGGGGCGCTTATTAGAGATAATAGGGTAATATAATCTTATATAGTATTTGGCATGTGTGGGTGGGTGGTTAACGCTTTTTTACTTCGAAGGCCAGAACGGGTCGTAGATAGCGAAATCACTTTTGTCGCTAATACCATCGTGTTCCCAGAATGTCAGCTTTCGTTTTAAAAAGAACAGGCGAAAAAGAGTTCTAATAGGGGATATACCTATTTTTATGAATGAAGTCATAGCCCCTCATTGAAATTTCGAAATACTATAGAGGCGCCGATAGGCGCCTGTGGTCCCTTGTAGGGTAATATTAAGAAATGACCGAAAATCTTAGATGATAGCAAATTTCTGAAAAGTGACCGTAAATTTCTTAAAAATGACCGAATTTTATGACGAATTATAGTATAGTATACGTCATCCCCGAAAAAACGTGTTTTGACGACTGATTTGCATTGATACTTCTCGACGCCCAAAACATTAAAAAACACGTTTTTAGGTGGAGGAAGGACATTTAAACAAATTTTTGACCAAAATTTTGACTTTTTGCTTTGGGGGACCAAGGCAAAAATCCTATATGATGGTATTCTACCCCGTTTTCGTCAGTGGAGTTTGGCGAAAAGAGCCTCTAAATTCATTTTTGATCAAGAGTCTTGCTCTAAGGTCAGTGAGTGCGCGCATTTCTAACTCTCGAGCCCAATGCGCCACCGAAGGGGCCCCTTATTCGAATCCATGTAGCCCCTTGGTAGCTTGGGGTTCGGATGCGCACACCCACATACCTTAGACACAAATCACTCGAAAGTGACTCTGGATGCATGGAGGGGGCTTAGAGTTGAGATGCGCACACCCACATACCTTAGACACAAATCACTCGAAAGTGACTCTGGATGCATGGAGGGCTTAGAGTTGAGATGCGCACACCCACATACCTTAGACACAAATCACTCGAAAGTGACTCTGGATGCATGGTAGTGGCTTAGAGTTGAGATGCGCACACCCACATACCTTAGACACAAATCACTCGAAAGTGACTCTGGATGCATGGAGGCTTAGAGTTGAGATGCGCACACCCACATACCTTAGACACAAATCACTGAAAGTGACTCTGGATGCATGGTAGTGGCTTAGAGTTGAGATGCGCACACCACATACCTTAGACACAAATCACTGAAAGTGACTCTGGATGCATGGAGGGGGCTTAGAGTTGAGATGCGCACACCACATACCTTAGACACAAATCACTCGAAAGTGACTCTGGATGCATGGAGGGGCTTAGAGTTGAGATGCACACCACATACCTTAGACACAAATCACTCGAAAGTGACTCTGGATGCATGGAGGGGGCTTAGAGTTGAGATGCGCACACCCATGTATGACAGTAGGTCAATTATTGGGGGGGCGGGGGTTGTATATTACAGTAGCGGGCTAAGCCATTGTTAAAGCTTGGGGAAGCCTAAGCCTAAACCTAAGCCTACGGTAATGCTTGGGGTGAATGGGGGGAGTACGGCTGAAAAGTGGAAAAGTTGAGGTGAATGGGGTAAGTATGACTGAAACTTGTTATCTCAGTGCTGGCAATTGTTAAAAAGGCCTAAGCCTAAGTCATTGTTGAAGCTTGGGGAAGCCTAAGCCTAAAGCCTAAAGCCTAAACCTAAGGTAATGCTTGGGGTGAATGGGGTGAGTATGGCTGAAAAATGGAAAAGTTAAGATAAATGGGGAAAGTATAGCTGAAAAGTAGAAAAGTTGTTTTTTTAAGCCGCGGATTTTTTTTGCGAAAGATGAAAGTACCCAAGCAAAAATTGTCATTTGCTTTAGTTTACCTCCAATAACCCGGCACCCCAATAACCCGGCACTTTTTAAAATTTGGTTGGCTGGCAAAGAAAATCAACAAAGTTTACCCCCCATAACCCGGCACCCGATAACCCGGCACCCCAATAACCCGGCACTTTTTAAAAATTTGGTTGGCTGGCAAAGAAAATCAACAAAGTTTACCCCAATAACCCGGCACCCGATAACCCGGCACCCCCAATAACCCGGCACTTTTTAAAATTTGGTTGGCTGGCAAAGAAAATCAACAAAGTTTACCCCAATAACCCGGCACCCGATAACCCGGCACCCCCAGTAACCCGGCACCCTAAGACTGGTCCCGTCCAATAAAAATTACCCCCAATAAACCGGCATCTATCATAATAACAACATTTTTCAATTTGCGTCAATTTTTTCTGTATGCGGTAGGCCCCAGTATTCAAAACTATGCTCAACATCTTCTTGTTAGTGTGACCTTTTCCATTAGTGGCCTCTTTTTTCCCTTCCTCTCCTATACAACCCTTAACCCTGTTAAAATAGTTGAATGAAGGGTGATTATATAGAGGGTCGATTAAGGCCCGATAAAATGATACCACCGCTAACGGCACCCCGCTAACCCGGCACTTTTGCGGGTCCTAGTGGTGCCGGGTTAGGACTCGACTGTATACAATATTGTGTCTTCTTGAATATTAGTGGCTTTTATGTGATTCACACTAACAAAATAATAAAACATTTACGCTTTGCCAAATGCAAACAACAGTTTGCGTGTCTATATCTCGCTTTTTTACTAATCAAACACTGTTTTAGACAACATTTTTTATAATAAAACCAATGTTTTTACACCTATTTAAAACGTTTAAAAAAATTCAAAAAAATTTCGATTTTTTGAAAATTAATTTTGGCAGAAATGGGTTAAACAACCTAAACAAAATAGAACTTCAGATATAATGTTAAGATTAATTGATAGAATTATGAATTGAATAATTGTGCTCTAAATTCAGGACAAATAGTAGAAGGACTTGAAAACGAAAAAATGCGTAGTGTCGACCTACAAAATAAATTAATTCAAATAGGTTTCAATAAATATCGTAAGTAATTTTAATTATTATCAACTGGTGCCTTAAAAGTTTTCACAAGGAAACCGATCGTAGACCGGAGTACAGAAACCCTCCTCTGGTTCAAAAACCGGTATACAACTTGTTTTTTTACGATGTGATCAATTTTACGTTAAGAAAAAGTGAAAAAACGACTGAGAAAGCACTTTACGAAAAAAAATTTGGCCCAAAATCAACCTTTTGCCAATTTTGGAGGTCGGAGGTTTGGAGGGGGTTGCTAGCCGGGCTGTAGAGCCAACACCACCTACCACCGCCCTTTCCGTCAGAAAACTTTTCACGGTCCACGCCTATGGCTCCAGGAACTCCCCAGAACTGGTATATCTTGGCCCCTATGCAAAAAAAATTCCTAAAAGTACTAAAACTCTCTTCCTAATTATTTTTTGTTGCGTTCTTGCGTTAAGAGCAGCTAAAACGGTCTTAGGACACCTTTTTGGCCATTTTGGGGCCAGGGGAGGATTCCGTACTTTAGCCAGCTTCTATACAGTGACACCACAAGATTTCGATTTCTACTGACGCAATCTTTTAGTCTTTTTATGTATTCAGGTACCCTATATTTTTCAATCATAGGGAGAGTATCATTGTTTTCATCAAAATTTTTTCAATTTTTTTCCCTCGGAAATAGCCTTACCAATAGTTTTTTTCGTGTTTTTGCACCAATTATAAGCCATAAAAAGTTGATATGAGTAGATAAAACACCATTTTGGGCGCTTATACTGTGGTTCAGCCGGGATTTCATAATTGACATCACGTAGTAGCATCAACATTCTCACTAAAAAAAATTAGCAATAGATAGCAATCAGCAATATCTTTCAATAGAAAAAGTGATTTAATATTTTTGCTTTTTCACCTCTTTTCTTTACTTAATATTTGTTTTCAAAAAAGCTGAGACAGAAAAAGAAGCAAAAGAAATCGTAGAGTTTTACAAAAACAGAAGAAAGGAGTTACAAAAAGAATATATTGAAGGTCCTAACCCAATTGAAAGTAAGTTTTTTATAAGCAATTTTTCGGTAACACTATGGAATTAGGGCATTTTCATTATTTTAACTGGTCAAAAGTTTATCTCAGGATTTACGGCGCTCATTACGGCGCTTTACTCTTATCCTTGTCCAAAATATGCCTTGGTCCCCCTGTTGTTTTAGCAACTTTTCTTTAATTTCACATAATTTTTTTGTCAACCTTTTTGTTACAAAATTTTATTTTTATTTATTTATATTTATTTTACAGACTTATTTTTGAAAATATGACTGTTGAGATATATACTTTTAAAAAATCAATTTCTTTAAATAGTGGCAAAATCCAAGTTTTTTGCAATTTTTCGGGTTTTGGTCATTTAAAAAAGAAGTTTTTTTTAAAGTCTGTATCTTAACACTCAGATTCACAAAAAAAATATTTCACATGGGTTTTGTAGCTCTTGAACTGCGCTACAATATAGTGCTAAGAAGTTGTTGAAGCGCTTAACCCTGAATTTAACTTTTAATCACTGAAAAATCACAGAAAACACTGATAAAAACGCTCGCAGCTTGTAAAAATTACCTCACAAGTGTTGGGAGCTAAATGTTGACTTATTTAAAATTATCCAGGCAAATTTTTTATATCATTTGAAAGAGAATTACAAGGTTGCCCAAATTTTCGCCACTATTTGTTTTGCTAGTATCTTTTCAAATTTATTGTGTCTCGACAGATCTTTTTTTTATTCGATAGTCAAGACTCTAGGCAACAGAATGACACCAAACATGCATAACAAATGTTTATTTTAACATCAACGAAAACATCAACAAAGTGTAACAAACAAAAACAACAATTTTCATTCAATATTTCCTAAGGCTTGTTCGACGCTTCGACCTTGGACTTCGAGGCATCGATGAAGACGACGACCATAGCTGTTCATTGCACGTTGGACCATGTCTGGCGGTAGTTCTTGAAAGGCTTGGATGATTCTTTGCTTCAGGTCCTCGAGATCGGCCGGTTGCGTCCGGTAAACTTGGTCCTTTATCCAGCCCCACAAGAAGAAGTCGCATGGCGTCAGATCAGGTGAATACGGTGGCCAATGATACGGAGCAGGACGATTAGCAGAAGAGCGACCCATCCAACGATTCGGAAACTTCCTGTTGAGCCAACTTTTGAGCCATCCTGCATGAAAATCATTTGATGGAAAGCATTCTGCGGCCATTGTTGAACGATCGGAAGAAATTGACGGCGAAGAAGATCCAGATACGTTTCATGATTCACGTTACCTTCAATGAAGATCGGACCGACAATTCCTCTCGTTCCTATTGCTGCCCATACTGTAACCCGAGGAGAATGCAATGGTGCTTCTCGACACCAGTGCGGATTTTGATCTGACCAAAAGCGGAAATTGTGATGATTCATGTCGCCATGAAGATGGAGGTGCGATTCGTCTGAGAACATTATGCGATTGAAGAAGCTGTTGTCTTGTTCCTGTATCTGAAACTGCGCTGTTGCATGATCAATTCGTATCTGCTGAACATTTGGCTTGATTTCTTGGCGTAGCATCATCTTGAACGGATGGAACTTCCTTTCTTTCAAAATTCTTTGGATTGATGTTTGCGACGGCATTCCTTCTTGCTTTGCTGCTTTTCCTGGTGAAAGATGAGCGTTTTCTCGAAACTTGGCTAGCACCGCTTCTTTTGTCAAATCGGTTCGGACCCATCTGAAACAAAGCCTTAGCACAACAAACAAAACACTTGCTTACCTTGTCTTTGTCTTGCTTCTGCGGTTGACACTTGCAGTTTCGAAGAGCTTGGCCCACCACTGAGAAATGCTTTTATTGGCGTTTCTTCCGTATTTCCGGCGATACTCGATTTGCACTTTCTTCGGCGACCCATGCATTCCATACCAAATGACTGTACAGACTTTCTGCTCGATTGAGTATTCCATTTGAGCTACAAATCAAACATAAGTTTAACAGGTCAGCACATTATGAAAATATGATTGACGAATGACAAATAAGGTGTCATTCTGTTACCTAGAGTCTTGGCTATCGAATAAAAAAAAGATCTCGTCGAGACACAATAAATTTGAAAAGATACGAGCAAAACGAATATTGGCAAAACTTTGGGCAACCCTGTAGTTGTGCTACAAACCTGTATATCTGGATTTTTTATATAAAGTAAATCTTGGTACTAAAAATGAGCAAGAAAAGCCGGCGAGAACCTTTGGACCACCCGTTAAAATTTCAAAAGAACACTTTTTTGTTACTTTCGTAGGCTTCTTTTCTGAATTTATAGAGTTTGGTTAGTTCAATTCCAGTCATGTCACACCTTACAAGGAGGTTTGGTGGTGCATGAGCAAAGTTAGGGATGCAAAACTTTAAAATGCTAAAAAATTAGCTTTTAACTGCTTTTTCTATGTTAAATTTTAGCTTCTGCAACATTAATAAATCCATGGTACAAAATAAGTAAGTATTAAAAAAGAAAATTCAATAAAAGTTTCTAAACTACTACAGACGATGAATTCTCAATTAATGAAACAAAAAAAGCGAAAAAAAAATCTAAAATACTTGGTTTCAAACTTCTTGCATCTTATGCTTCCTCACTAGGCAAGTTCTTGTTATTCAAACAAAAAGGGGCCTGCTAAAAATGGCGGGGGTTTATTCGACAATCGCAAAACTCAAAAAGCGGATAATTCAACAATGTAATTTTCCAAAGTCGGATTATTTAGCAAAGTAATATCCGTGTAATATCCATGTAATATCCGAGTAATATCCATGGCAAAATTTAACCGAATGCGCACTTTTTTTTTGTAAAAAATTTGGTGAATATGGAGTTGTTGAATATTCCTCTGTTGAATCATCCGAAGTTTTCGAGTTCGTTTAGCCTGACACTTCTCATTTTAGCTCTATTGAGTCCTCTCAGTCACTTCGTTTGCCTCAAATATCCGAGCTACGATCGCTTCAGTCTCTTCAGTTGCCAAAGACTGCAGTCTGGTTATCCGACACCCTTTTGGTAAGTCAGGTGTCGGATAATCATAACGCGGGTCTTCATTACGGCAACCTGAAAGGATTTTGGAAAACGATCGGCAAAATCAGTATTCTTGCGATATTTGGGACTAGACTGGCGAATAACATTTGGCAAAAGACTTCGAAAATAGAGCTAAAAAAGTGTCAGACCCTAGGCGGGAACGAATTTAAGGGGGTGTCGGATAAACGAGACTCGACTGTATTCCGATTGTCGAATGAACCCACCGCCTAAAAAACTGGGCATTAGCAAATTGTTTTGACCTGTTAGATTCTTATTAGTTTTGCACCAAATCTGGTATCAATCAATTTTTTAAAAATATGCAGAAAGGTTGGTGAGAAAGCAAAAATATCAAAGGAAAAAAATTGCTTGTCTTCGTTTTTTTGATGTCACGCATAGGCATATCCTTTTAAAAAAATAGAGCAAGTATGTTTAGAAGAGTCTCTGGAGCCGGAAGAGAAAGAAAGAAAAATAGATTTTCACAAAAACCAGCTTATTAAAGCTTTTCACGATTTTAAAGATGAAAAATTCTATCTACACACATATATAGCCAAAAACATAGCCGAAAATAGCCATCTAGATAAACACTTTTTGTTACAAGAAACAATCACTAATTTTTGTATTGTCTGGATAGCAAAATATGAAATTGAAAAGTATTATGGTAAGAATTTTAATTTGAAGGGAGGGTGCATGTCACGTAGGATTTTTGACCACTCCTGTTTTTTTCTCTCATCTGTAACTTTTATGAGTAATGGTCTATCGTAAAGCTTATTATCCCAGCTCTATTTTTGAGTATATAATCGCCTGCTGACTGTCTGGAAAAAGTAACTCAAAAAAATTACCGTATTTCCTCTAATAACTCACCCTGCTCTAATAACTCCGATTTTGAGGGATCCAAAAAATAACTAACCCGGGCGAGTTTAGAGGAAATACGGTATGTCGACAAAACGATTTCGAATTTGAAATTGACGTGTTAGCAAAATACATTATGAATGTGAAGCCAATTTTTGTGTTTCAATCGAAATTTTTCCAAAAATGCCTTAATTTTGGCTTGTATGCAAAAAGTAGACCAAGGAATGCATTTACAGATAAACCATTACTGATAAAAGTTACTTGTGATAAAAGAAAATAAGAGTTTCAAAAATCCTACGTAAAATTATTTTCCTTTAAAGGACCATGGTTTTTGCACGAAGTGGCATGTGCAGAATTTGAATTGGCGGGGGTAGAAAAAAAAATTCTCTTTCGTCTCGTACTCTACTCTTTGGCGTCGTTTGAAATGATTCAAACGAATATTGTGCCACAGATTTTCAAGGTCTGATTTAAAATTCTAGACGTGTTTGCATGGCGCACTGGGTAAAGCGTTCGATTTTGCTGTTTTTGGTGTCGCAGGTTCAAATCCGCCTAGTGACAGCCCTTTTATTTTTTGTACATTTTACTCCTTCAGGGCCAAACTTTGATGAGAAACCCGATTTTCATGTTAAAATTCACACTTTATATAGTAAAACAACTGAAACTACTACTTAAAAAAATCCAATTCTAATCTGCCGATCTACCGAACTCTAAAATTTTCGTTATTTCGACTCTCCTTATACTGGCACAAAACACACTTTTCGTATCCAAAGTATCAAAAATCACTTATTCGATTTTCTCTATCGATTTCTCTCTAAATAACCCTCTTAGACCGAGTTGGAGCCTAGTAAGAGTCCTGTTGTAAAGAGTCCAGATTTTATATCATCAACTTTTTATTTTTTAAATTCAGTACAATAACAATTTTCAAGCAAAATAAAAAGGGATCAGATTGTCAGAAATTTTTTTGTCGATTAATGCATTTCTCAAGCAGCTTCGCTCCATAACTTTACGTTGAATTAGCGGTCTTCTTTTCATAGACTGGAATATTGCCTCGTCCATATTCACTTGGTGTGGCATTGCTTCTGTAGGCTGCTCGCTCATTAATCCCCAAAATTTCCACCGACGAATAAACTGTACACCGTGAACGACTAGCCAATGCGCTTTGGACATGATAGACATTCCTGTGAAGTTACTCTGAAAGGGATTGAATTTACCGCAAAATGTACTTACTTGGAAGACATTATAATATTTCTGGGCCAGTAGTTCGAATTCTTCAGTTTCGGCATCGGTGAGAAATGAGGATTTAGAAAATCCTTGGAGCTTTACGAGCATTGAAAAAAGCTGGTGAAGTGCTGGAGCACAAGGCAAACCTTCCACTACTGCAGTTATTTTAGCTGGGCCATCATTAAGAAGAATTTCGGTTTTTTGGCTCGGCTCGGCCGGCCGAAATATTTTTCAAACAGGCGCAAAAGATTGGCGTTGTGCTCGCATACCGCAAAATCTGATAACTTATTTAGAAATCAGTTCGTAATGGAGCGATAGCCTTATAGTCGTTATTTTTGTCGCATTCTGTAATCTACTTGTTGATATTGTTCGTCATGCATTCATGTTAGTCTTTCTATTTATGCTTATGTTTAGTATGGCACCAAGCAACGTAAGGAAGTCTTTCAAGAAACCGGGGCGAAAAGCTGTCTGCATCTGTGGGGACGAACTTATGCTGAGCAAGAGCGGGTCGACGTCAACTCTGGCTGACATCTAATTTGACCAAGCACAAGGAAGCAATAGCGAAAAACGAATGAGCCAGAGAAAAAGAAAGCCAAAATTCATTCAATCAGCCACATTGAGTCCGAACCATCTTGGGCAGCAAAGTTTTTCATTTGTTTGATAAGTGACATGACCGACTCTTATTGTAGATACAATCTTCCTTTCTGTATTGCAAGAGTCACCTTCTTAGAAACGTAGATTGATCACAACAAAAAAGTAGTTTTCTTGAGCTCTGATATGTTGTGGGACGAATTTAATTTAATATATTTCAGTTCCCATCTCGTCATGATATGAATGCTGAAGTACCGATCAAAGCAGACGAGTGTATGGAAAACCTTGAAGTAGATAAAAACTTGGAAGTAGCGACTGAGTTGGCGCTCCAAATCTGGCTAGATCAAAAAGTGGGGGATGCGTCAAGGCAAATATCGAAAGGTTGGTTACTGTTTCTCTGCGCTTTTTACATAAAATTTTAACGTGGCCACTTCAAGTTTCCATTGCTTCTGTCATTTACTTCATCTTTGTCGTCTGGGATGGGATTAACAAAATTTTGATCAAAGCTTGTCAGTGGTCGAGAAGTCAAGCAAAATTGGGATCGGCTTCATCGCATACCAACAGCTATGGCTTGTTCCGGAAAATTCAAAGAGGAGAATCAACTATTTTGGCTATGGTAGATTAGTATTAAATCTCCTGTAGCTATAGTTAACATTCGAACTTTCCAGCAAGTTAAGCAGGTATTTGCTCTAAATGTATTTATTTGCACTAAATGTATTGTTTAGACGCGACATGCGCCACAAACCGATTTGGTGAGAATTATTGATTAAGAGAGTCGGTGCACTGTTGCAAGCACATCCAAGAGTATATCAGAGAACGATTTGACGATTAGAAGATATTGTTAGCAATCAAATATTTAAGGATTGCACCAAGATGGTCGGTGATTTATTTAACATATCTTTCGAGCTTGTCTTAAAATATAAAACGCTTATTTCAGTGCTACCATTTGTTTGTGAGGAAGCTTTCCAGCTTTCGGTGAGTTTGCTGTCAACATGAGTTTGAGTCTCGAATCCAGAACTAAAGATTTCCTCAACCAGTCAGAGGTTAGATTTACAGCGTTTTTGATCCCGATTAGCTTCAAGTAAGTCTTGAATTGAATTACCTGTCATGCACATAATTTGTATACCATTCATATTGTCACAAAACAAATGGGAGTTTGTCAAATGTCATTATACGCGAGCTATTGCCGAAAAACGCAATTCAGTCAGCTGCTACGAGAAGAGAAGTGCAACCAACAAGTGAACTGTGGGAGGAAGGAGACGATGAATTTGTGCAAGAAATTTCAGAAGAGGGAGATACATCATTGGTCAGTTAAAATTTTGCCCATTTATGCTGTCCTTCCTTGACTTGTGCTTCAATTTATATGAATTCTAGGACGAAATCAATCGATATCTGAGGGAAAAGAAACTTTCCTTTCCACGAGCAGAGGTGCCTGGGCACGAGGAAATGTATCAGTGATGGGCTAAGAATGGTCTACGCTTTCCTAACTTGGCCGTGCTAGCTCGAACGTACCTCGCAATATCTCTTTCAAGCGTGGCATCTGAAAGGTGCTTTTCCAAAGCCAGTCTCCTATTCGCTAACTCACTCAGGTCTCGTCTAGCAAAGCAAACGGCAGCCAACCTTCTCACCATCAAAGCTAACCTGGCGGATGAAATCTTGGAGAAAGCTAGCAAATTCAACGAAGAAGATTCTGGTGAAATTGTTAACCTTTGTTGGAGGAGGATGTTTGAGTTTAAATTTTTGTTTAATATACATTTTGATATGGAATTGCTATGAAGACGGAATTCATATGGCCGGAAAGGTTGTGTATTTCGCGAACGAAAATCGAGATTTTCACTTACTCGGCCGGCCGAAAATTTCGGTTTTCGGCTTTCGGCTCGGCCGGCCGAAAATTTCGGCTTCGGTTCGGCTTTTCGGCCGAAAATTTCGGCCGGCCGACAACCCTATTTGCAATATATTCCAAATTGCAATATATGGATTTTATCATCATTTATTTTCCGAATGTCAAATCTGATATAGATGACCTATGACCTACCTGAAATCAAAAAGTAGAAATACGTCATGTATATAAGATTTGACATTCGGAAACAAAAATGATGATAAAAATCCATATATTGCAATTTGGGATATATTGCAAATCTTCATCTCTAGCAAAAACCATGGCCTTTTAAGAGTATAAAAAGTACAGTGAAAGCTAGGTATAGTGTCCCTAAGGTCCGATATTTTTTTTATCCCAATTTTCTAAGTATTTTGCTGGTACTTTTTCATTAGTCTGGTTCCAAATATCTTAAGAATTCTGATTTTGCTGGTCTGACCTGAGTAAAGTGGCTTCTAATTTAAAAAAAGAACCACTAAACCACTAAACAGTAGCATATTGTTTTTTTTCGGCTCACCTATAAAACGACAATTAGAGAAAACGACAATCACTAATAAGAACAAAAAGACAAAACGACAATTAAGGGTTTGGACAATTAGCGCAAAACGACAATCGCTAAAAATATTTTTAAATGGTTTGGCGCATCGTCTTTTTTGCCAGAATACATTTCGACAATCACTGTTTTGACCAATATTTTGTGGCACTTTTTCTGCACCTTCAACATGTAGCTATACTTTTACTGTTTAGATGAGCCAATACAGCAGTTCAGATGAAGCGAGTAGTTCTGAGGAAGAAGAACTTTTGCAAAGAAATGCGACAAATTCAACTGGTCAAGAAACTGTTGCTACCCCAGAATCTAGCCAAGAAGGAAGCCAGAGAAGCAATGAGTCAACACCAGTTCGAAGGTCTAAGAAGCGAAAAGCAGTCCTGTTGCCAGATGTTCAGCTTAATTTCTCGAAAAGTCAAAAAGGCAAAGATTTGGTGATTTGTGAAGGTAACTATCTGCTAAATATTTTCGATTTGCTCATGTATATATTCCGTAGGGCACTGCTACACTTTTGCGTACAAAGATGCAGAACAAATCTGTCACTGGCGATGTGTGAAGTTTCGTGAAGGATGCAAAATCGGGATCGAATCTAATTAAGACAGGCAGTGCGTTGGAAGAAGTCCGGGTTAAATCTCCAAATTAAATCTCAAGAAAGTGTATGAAAGCGGCGGTCAGTTCAGTCTTTTTGTCAAGAAACTCAAGAGCCTTGTCTACATTCCAATTGCTGATGTCGTTCATGGATTTGAGTTGGTGTCTGCCAATTTTTCAGAACAATTTGTGATGGGGTCTCCAGAGGTAAAATTTCTGAGCTATTTTGAAAATGTGAGTCACATTTGTTGTTATTTAAACTCCGAAATCTACTATACTTAGACTTGGATTGGAACTATCCGAAATGGGACAAGAAGGCCTCTTTTCCCGAAAGAACAATGGAACTGCTTCAAGGCAACAAAAGAAGGGAAAGCCAAAACAACAAATTCTCTCGAAGCGTGGCACAGGTCTTTGCAAAGTGCTATGGCAACAGATGATGATAAGAAGCCTCGGTTTTGGCGCTGGTTGGGGCAACTGAAGCTTGAGTGCAGCCTTCAGGAAGCAAAACTATTGAGTCTCCGAACAGGAATCGAGCCGAAGCTACATGCTGCAGACAAAAGGATCAACGCCAGGCGAAAGAATATGGCTTTGGGCTACACCAGAAATAACATCGATAACTATTTGCGGGCACTATTCTTGTTGATACCCCCCCAAATCATAGGATTTTTTTTCAAAATTTTTTAAGCTATTTTTTGAATTTTTTTGAACTGAAAATCATTATTAATGCTTTTTCTCATGGTATGTTTGTAAACGCTAACATTTTATTTCATTTTTCTGTCACAACTCGTGCACGGTCAGAATCTTTTTTCCTGACACTGTCTAGTTGTAAAAGCAAATCAAGATTGAAGCCATTTATAAATTGGAGACGCTTCGTATTGAATCCTTTAACTCGTCCATGCTAAATTAACCACACCATTGTTCAATCAAAGCATTAAAATGATTTTCAGTTCAAAAATTCAAAAATAGCTTAAAAATTTTGAAAAAAAATCCTATGATTTGGGGGGGTACCAACAAGAATAGTGCCTATTTGCGTAATCATGCTTTGTTGACTCGTTTGGATGTGGTTTAGAAATTTTGATCGTTGTTGTCTATTATTTTGTTGAAATAAAAATTGGGTTAGGATATGTTTAAAAATTTTGACCACGCCTTTGTTCGTAACTGTCGTGAAAAATCGTAAGACACCTAAAATATGTTCTGATATACTCTGTACGGTAAAACCTTTCTATCCGTCACTCTTGTTCGGTTCCGAAGAGTGCAAGATACAAGACATTAAAATAGAAGGCGATTTCGTTTTTCTTCTTTTTTCGAATTTGCCCTGTTAGAAATTTCTGGCCAAATACGTCCTCTGGCCAAATGTTCTTCGACAAAACCAGTGATTGGCAAAAAAGACGATGCGCCAAACCATTTAAAAATATTTTTAGCGATTGTCGTTTTGCGCTAATTGTCCAAACCCTTAATTGTCGTTTTGTCTTTTGTCCTTATTAGTGATTGTCGTTTTCTCTAATTGTCGTTTTATAGGTGAGCCTTTTTTTTCAACCCTCGTTAAAATAGAGTCCTAAAGCTTTCAGTTAAAAAGTTCTGGCTCTCTTCTGGTCTTTCATGTCATACTTGTGCTTCAGTAGATGGTCTCAGGGAACTATATTTGAACCAAGGCTGCTTTAACCCAAGGCTGAAAAAAGAAGATATCTGGGGGCCTGAGCACGAGGAAGACATCAAAAGATCAAAAAGAAAAGCAGAATTTTCTGACCCAAGAATGAAAATAAAAACAGAAAATAACGGGTCTTCTATATTTGAAGAGTCCTCTCCACCAGGCAGGTCCCTCTTAACATCCCTTTTAATATTTTAAGCTTCTGTTTTGTCAAAATTATTTCTTATCGAAAAAAAGACTGGTAAAATCACAATCTTTGCAATATTTGGGACCAGACTACTAAGACAGAACTGGCAAAATACTTCGAAAATGGGAAAAAGGCGTCGGACCGTAGCGTTAGTGAAGTTGAGGTCAAGACTAGAGTTGGCCCGGAATTTTTTTGAGTCAAAACCGGAATTTCCAAATATTTTTGTAATTTTTTCAATTTTTTTGAAAACCTTTGATGTCATTCAGCACACTATTAATTTCTGCGTTAGATGGACAAAAAACATTGTGTAAAATGCTTATTTACCAAAGAAAAAACCCTGCAGGGTGAAAATTCCACCCCATTTTCCGGTCGGAATTAGACCGGAATTTTCACCATAAAAGAGCATTATTTTTTTGGTTATTAAGCATTTTACACAATTTTTTTCCTCCGTCTAAAGCAGAATTTTATACTGCGTAGAATGGCACTAAATATTAGCAAAAAATTGTAAAAATATTTAGGAATTCCGGTTTTGACTTAAAAAAATTCCGGGCCAACTCTAGTGAAGACCACTAAATTGAAGTTTGGTTTTGTTAATTTTATAAATTTAAGTATACCTTTCTGAAGAAACAAAACTAACAAAAATAATCGAAGCAATAAATTTTGAACTCCAAATGTTAGAAATTCCATTTACCAAATATCGTAAGTCACAAATTTTCACTTTTTTGAAGTAATTTAATTTTAAACAGTATTCGTCATGAGTGTGAATGTGTTATGCTCAATTTTGGCCGGAATGGGTTATACCACATCTCCCAAAAGTGCGTTTTGACCACTGTTTTGAACTTATTAGGCCCTAATTAGTACGAAAAACATGTTTTTAGGGCGCGGACGATTTTTCTGAAAAAAAACTTTTTTGACCAGAAAATGACTATAAATGATGATAAATGATCATAAATATAGTTACACATCCACCAATTCACATGTCTGCTGTATGTAAAAAGGGGGAATGAGTGTGTTATACTTAGCACATTGTTCGGAATAGTCTCAAAGGTGATTGGGCGCACTTAAGCCCTGCTTCAGTGGGGGCGTAAAGGCTTGGACTTGAGATGCGCACCCCCAAGCACCTTAGAGACCATACATCTGAAAAATGGGCTATGTAGTGTACAACAACACTTGCATAGCCCTGCTTTTGCATGTGGTAGGCCGGCCATGAGAATTGGATGTTCACACACGCAAAAGCAGAAGCGTACAATAAATGGACATAACAATTCCATGTATCATGCTGAAGCGCACAAATTTTGGTCAAAAAAAATTTTTCCAAAAAATTTCGTCCGCGCCCTAAAAACATGTTTTTTGTACTAATTAGGGCCTAATAAGTTCAAAAAAGTGGTCAGAACCACTTTTTGGGATATGTGGTATAACCCACTTTAGCCTCAATTTTTTTTACTTTTTAGCTGCTTATAACTCAATTTTTGTGTGAAGAGTACGTATCTCACTTTAAAAAAGGGAGCAATGACAGTATCTTAAGGCACGTTCACAATGAGTCGTTTTGGCTATAAGATTAATTTTTTTCTTGAGAAAAGTTTCTGTTAGTAATATCTTGAAGCTAACAGGATGCAGGTATTTAAAATAAGCTGTTAGCAAGCTACACTTGATAAAAAAAATTTTGGAAAAAATGCTTAGGTCCGCAACTAGGTCGACACTTTACCTAGTGCATGCCTGAGTGTCGACCTAAATGCCGACCCATATATTTTTGTCCAAAAATTTCCGATCAGATATAGCAGATATGTTACAACTTAGTTTTAAGCCCTGTATATTATTGGGTTGATTCATAATTAATGCGAATTTTTTATTGTAACTTTATTCGACAACAAAACATTTGAAAGCATAATCATAAACATTTCTAAAGGATCACTCTGGGGCATATTCGCCATCAACATCAATAACAGCTTCCCATTTACTTGGCAGTTGATCAATTCCGCGAGCAAAGAAGCGAGCATTCTTGGATGCAATCCACGCTTTGAGATCAACAACAAGTTCGTCCAAATCCTCGAAGACCTTCCCCGCTAGCCAATTCTTTAGAGACCGGTTGACGTGGTAGTCTGTTGGAGCTTCTGTTGGTGAATATGGAATAGTGAATATGCCTTTCTCATTGATGGATTGACCACACGATTTTCAACATGAGGCCGAGCATTGTCATGATGAAAGACTGCGCTGCCCTCCATCCTTCTCGAAGTGGTAGAGCATGATATGGCGAATGTGAAGGTGGTTTTCGACGCGCATTCTTCTTAACTAAAGCGAGGGCATACTTTAAAACAAAAAAGAAATTTAAAGAAGAAATAGATCAAAAGAATCATAAGGCAACAAAAATCCGCATTAATTATGAATCAACCCAATAGCTACAAGATAGTATTAACAGAATTTTTTTCAATAGAGAAAATAAAACCCGAGCTTAAATTACGCTTTGAGTCGGCACTCATTGTGAACGTGTCTTTTAGCTGTTAAAGGGAAGTAGTGTTTTCATTAAAAGACCCCTTTTAAATTTCTTTGAATATTCGTGTAGAGCGCATACAAAACAAATTGCTGCCGCTTTTATCAGATTACTTGAAAAATTGAGGATACAAAAAGCCATGACAGGCTTTTCAAAGTGCTAATGAGCATAAGTATAATATACGTTAAAATACCCCATACAACATTAAAAACTCAAAATGTTCTTAAAATGAGAGATTCGAAAATAGGCTCAACACCAATAAACCCCAATGTTTTCTAGGAAATTTTGCCCTTGTCTCCTCAATTTTTAAAGTAATCTGGAAGAATTTTATTTTATAACTCTGGGGCGCTCTACACAATTACTCAAAAAAATCGAATTTGTTTTTTGAAAAATACTACTTCAAGTTCCGCGGTCAGTAGTTGAGTATAAAGGGGGAATGCGCCTTCGACAAATTTCCTTAACACGCCAGAGCCTGACGGTGAGACCGGCAGCTTTTGGTGCAGAATTTGATGGAGAATCCGAAGCCTCGAAACCATTTTTTAAAAAGCCGGTTTGCCTCGAGATTTTGAACATTTTCGGAATGGCGTCAAATGAGACTTGGGTGTGTTCAGAAAATTAACTAGTAATCGAATATTTGATATTTATTTTTATAGAACACCATGGTGCTCTATTTTTCAACCCCTAACATTACAAATAAAATTTTTAAAAACGTTGAAAAACGCTTCGCAGATTCGGATTCTTCGTAAAATTCTGCACCAAAAGCTGCCGATTTCACCGTCAGGCCTTGGCGTGTTATGACAAATTTTAAGTGTTTTCAAAATCCTTTTAAGTTTTTAGCGGCCTGTATCTAGAGTTGGGATATTCGCACGAATATTGAAATGGCTGCGAATATTCGGAATGTTCGCGAGTATTCGCGAACATTGTCTTACTATTAGTTAAAACATTAAGTTTGAGAGTAATGGATCTGCTTTTTTTCAGCGCATATTTGGCAATTTGACATTATTGTAATATGTTTGTAGCCCGTTCTCTTCTTTGAATGTCGTATAACCGGCTCTTTGTTATAACAATTGACCAAAAATAAAAACAAATAATTACTCCAGTTTGGTAAATTCATGCACATTTTTTTGTTTTCCTATTTTTGATCATATTTTTAATAACAAAGAATTGTTCAATATCACATTTAGAAGAACAGAGAACGGGCTACAAAATGGTATATGACACGTAGAGACATCATTGTCAAATAAAGGAATGATGCACTTTGAAAATTAAAGCGAATACACGTGCTTTTTCTCAAAACTTATTGGACGACCTGGATACTTTTGCAAACTGTGCCACATCAACTATCCCAATACAGTCGACTCTCAGTTAATAATACAGTCAACCATCACAATACAGTCAACAATACAGTTGTTTGAATGTTCGCACTGCGGACATTGCTCCCGAATATTCGGATTGGACAACCCTAACTGTATCTCAATTTTTGTGTGATGAGTCGGTGTTTCACTTTTGCAACCCTACTTTAAAGGGGTTAATAAATTTCGATTATCGACATGTCGAATTTTTTTCAGTGCAAAATATTTTTCTGTTTTCTTGGCCGTCATCATTTATAAAAATTTAGGAATGAAAAATATGAATTTCAAAATAGATTTTATTTTACCATTATAGATTTTAAATGTTTACTCAAAAATGTAATACTACACTAATTTTTTAAATTTAGCTGATAATCAAGAACAGGCCAATGCAGTAATTAAGGAATATAAAGAAATAAGAATCGAATTAAAAACAAAAACGTAGGTTAAAATGTTGATAATTTTATTCGAGGTCTATTAGGGCGTGTCCGAAAGTGAATTGTTAATCAGTTGTAAGGATCGCTTAGCCCAGTTCACGGCATTTCAGTGTATATTTAGAGGAAACTTTAGGGAAGTATATCCAGTATAAAGGTTAAAATTTGAAACACCCCACGGTGTGTCAAAATGAAAATTTTAAAACTTTTCTCAGTTGTTCTCAGTGTTTACTTTTCATTTTTTTCATGTTTTTGCACTAGCATGTAGCCCTGAATCTCTAGTTTCTTACGAGCTATCAACTAGCTGAATACAATACTGAAAAGTGGGAGAACAATTGGGTTTTTTAAAACTACACCTTTTTCAAAATGAATTGTTCTCCACTTTTTTGTATTGTATTCAGCTAGTTGATAGCTTTTACGAAACTAGAGATTCAGGGCTACATGCTAGTGCAAAAACATAAAAAATTGAATAGCAAACTTTGAGAACAAGAATCTTTAAAAAAGTTGACGGGAGATTCACATATTTTCACGAGAGAATTACATAATTTTACGAATGTATTCATCTATAGCCCAGCTAGAAATAGTTAAATTTAAACTGCCTTTTGTCTCGCGAAGACACCAACAGAATAAATTTAGCCTTGTGATATTTGCTGAATTCAGCTCTGCATTTATGTAGCCTCGTTCTAATGTTATGTTCATGATGAAGGATGCCAGCGAATATGTTTGTAGAATGCGGTCCGTGTCTTGTAAGCCTGTTGGTTTTTCATTCCAATTTGGGATTTTTTCCCTTCTGGCGATATTTGTATATCTAAATCTTTACCTAATGCTGTTTTTTCAGTATTTCTAAGTCTATTTCATCCAGAGCTCGGTTTGATTTTGTCATTTTATCAAAAGCTAAGTTTAGTTTTGTCAATACGGACAGGGGAACCTCTCGGGGTATTATTTATTTTGAGGAGCCTATCGCGAGAACTTTTTTATTGCATACCGTATTTTCTCTACCAGAACGCCACTTTTGGACGTTTCACCTACATCACTTTTACAGACAAAATGAAAATTGGTTCCCAGCGTTTGTTGGAATGGTCGAAGACTGGATGTTGCTTGTAGAAAACAAGGTGACGAAAGCAGCGTCGATGTCCGCTGACCTGCAGTGATAGTGGAAGCGTAAAAAATTCTTTCGACGAAGCTCATAATCGACTCGTTCGATGCTTGCGGAATAACGAACGCCACAGATAGAAGAAAGGACGATATAATAAACTGCTTCCAGAAGAACGAGCCAGTTTGAGGTGATCGAACACTACAGGGTTGGGCAAATTTGTTGCACTTTTTGTTTTGCTCATGACTTTTCAAATTTATTGTGTCTCGAAGAGATCTTTTTTTTATTCGGGAAATCGAATGACACCAATATCATTATTTTCCATTCGTGTTTTCACGTTTTGCTGACTTGTTAAACATTTGTTTGATTTTAGCTACAAATGGAATATTCGATCGAGCAAAAAGCCTGGACAATTATCTGGTATGGGATGCATGGGTCGCCGAAAAGAGTTCAAGGAAGTACGGAAGACATGAAAGGACTCCAAGCAATCGACAAATCTACGACTGGTGGGTCAAGTTCTTTGAAACTGGTAGCGTTAATCGAAGAAATAAGACGAAGACAAAGTTTGCATTTTGTTTGTTTCTTTGTGGTTAATTTTGTTTTTTCAGATGGGTCCGAACAGAATTGACAGAAGAAGCAGTGCTAGCCAAGTTCCGAGAAGACGTCCATCTGACTCCTGGGAAAGTGTCGAAACAAGAAGGAATGCCGTCGCCAAGATCGATCCGAAGAATTCTGAAGGAAAAGAAGTTCCATCCGTTCAAAATGATGCTCCGACAAGCAATCAAGGTCAATGTTCAGCAGAAAGGGTCGACTTTGCAAATGCTCAGCTTCAGCTTCAAAATCAAGACGTCAGCTTCTTTGGTCGAATAATGTTCTCCGACGAATCTCATTTTCATTTGCATGGCAGCGTCAATCATCACAATTTCCGTTACTGGTCTGAAGTCAATCCGCATTGGTATCAAAAAGCTCCTCTTCATTATCCGCGAATCACAGTCTTGGCAGCAATCGGAACAAGAGGAACAGTCGGTCCAATCTTTATCGAGGAAAATGTCAATCACGAGAATTACCTGGACTTTCTTCGCCGTCAATTCCTTCCAATTATGCAACAATGGCCAGAAAATTCAGCAGCTCGAATGATCTTTATGCAGGATGGAGCGCCGCCTCATTATCATTTGGACATCTTCAATTGGCTCAATCGTAAGTTCCGAAACCGTTGGATTGTAAGAAGTTCAGTAAATCGTCCAGCTCCGTATGCTTGCCTCCGTATTCGCCTGATTAGATGCCATGTGACTTCTTTCTCTGGTGATGGATCAAGGACCAAGTGTACCGAACTCAGCCTGCCGATCTCGAAGAACTGAAGCAAAGGATTGTTCGAGCCTTCCAAGAACTGCCTTCTGAAATGGTCCAAAGAGCAATGAACAGCTATGGTCGCCGCCTGCAACGATACATTGAAGTCCAAGGCAGAAGTGTCGAACAAGAATATGGCAACATTGAATGAAAATTTGTTGGTTTTTGTTGTTGATTTGTCTGTTGTTTTTGTTGATGTTTCAATAAATGTTAATATGCATGTTTGGTGTCATTCGATTTTCCGGAGTGTCCTCTATCGAGTAAAAAAGAGATCTCGTCGAGACATAATAAATTTGAAAAGTTATGAGCAAAATAAAAAGTGCAACAAATTTGCCCAACCCTGTACTTCAGGTAGCGCTTTAAGAAAAAAAATCAGACGAGTTCTTAGAAAAAATTAATCTTGAGCAAGATTTCTGATTACAGTGGTTTTCCAGAGCACACACTACGTATCAATCGTCCGGTGTTTATTTTTAGGACTGAAGGCCAATGAGATTTCTAGAATTCCAGTCTCTCTGATGCTCAGCTGGTCAAGTGTTCTTCGCCTCGTCTCCCGCATGGTTTCGTAATCCGCCTTAAGTTACCTCTTTTTTTTTGCTTTTGTGATAAGTTTAAATGATTCTGGTCAATTCCAGCTTAGTCCAACAAGTTGTCTCTAGCCTCGAGATCAATCAATGCTAGCGCTTTTTGGTCAGTTGTCCAGCAGTCATAAGCTTGTAGTCAAACCATAGAGAAAAGATTTTATTTTCAAATTGGGCCAATTTGCATTGGCCCAATTTAAAAAGGCCCAATTTGAAAAGGCCCAATTTGAAATAAGCCAAATTTGAATTGGCCCGATTTGAAAAGACCCAATTTGCATTGGCCCAATTTAAAATTGGCCAAATTTGAATTGACGCAATTTGAAATAGGCACAATTTGAATTGGCGCAATTTGAAATTGGCCCAATTTGCAAAGGCTCAATTTGAAAATGGCCCAATTTGAAAAGGCCAAATTTGCATTGGCCAAATTTAAAATTGGCCGAATTTAAAATTTGCCAAATTTGAATTGGCCTGATTTTAAAAGGCCCGATTTGAAAATGGCCCTATTTGAAATAAGCCGAATTTGAATTGTCCCAATTTAAAATTTGCATAGTTTGAATTGGCCCAATATGAAAATGGCCGAATTTTAAGTAAGCCAAATTCGAATTGTCCCAATTTGAAAAGGCCCAATGTCTAAGCAATAGTTACTTTGATCCTCTACAACAACACAGTGGTTGTTGTTAGTGCCAAATGTCGACGAGCAAACTTGCCACCTAGTCCATAGGCGAGAGCATTAGCATCTGCTCGTTTGATTGTTATTTTCTCGGTGATTGTTATTTTCAGACGAGCATACATCAAATTCACTGCGTTTTTGCTATTGCCTACACGTTCAATTTTGTTGAATATGGCTTTCACTTTGTTTTGATCGCGTTGC
>JAMRYI010000833.1:0-68074 GCA_029231635.1 Ditylenchus weischeri | reverse complement strand
TCCTTGGTCCCTCAAGGCAAAATTAGAAAAAGGTAGATGACGGCTGTATTACCATGTTTTTCAACAAGGGCCATGGCAAAAAGAGACTCTATATGCATTTAATGAAAAGAGTCTTGCTCGGAATTATGTCTAAGGGGAGTGAGTGCACATATCTCTAACTCTCAAGCCCCCTGCGCCCGCTTGAGTTGAGATGCTCACACCCACATGCCTCAGACAGAAATTACTCGAAAGTGACTGGATGCATGAAAAAAGCATGCACGATACCAGAGTTTCTATATGCGGTAGGCCCAGTATTGAAAACTATGTTCAACATCTACTTGTTATTGAGCCCTGTGGGATTAGTGGCCCCTTTATTCCCTTCCTCTCATTAGAGCCCTTGATCCATTTGAAAATTCAAAAGCGCCAACTTAAAAAAACATTTTTTTGATATTTTTTACATACTTTTTGACTTGGGTGACCAAGGCAAAGTTTTTTTTAGAATTTTTCTTCAAAGTGCTTTCCCGATCCTGAAAACGTTTTCCTTAATGTTAAACATCAAAAAAGCACGATTAAGATGATTTTGGGCGTTTTTGGGCGACACACACATTGTGTATTCCGGCCAATAATTTTTTTTAAGAAAAACCTCGTGATTTTGATATTCCTGCCATGACTCTCTATAGGAATCTCCCCAGGAATCACTTTGCGGGTAGTTTTCTTCATCCCACATCAGAAATCTATAATTCTAACATTTTACGAATTTTTGTTTAATATTTTCATTTTTAATATACAGTAAACGTATAGTTAATACATAGTTAACAAAATATATAGTTAACAAGTTGTGCCGACTGTGTTAAATGTGTTATATGTTTGTAAAACAAACAAATTAATACCTTTTATTGACAGCTTAACCAAGGAAAAGAATACATAAAAATAATGCTAAAACAGACAACAAAGCTTTAAAAAAGAAGCTGTCAGACCCAAGCTTAGACAAAAGGCAAAATTGATTTACGTCTTTGCAAATATGAGCGTGATCCAGGGCTCTCAGAACAATTTTTTTATCAAATTTGAGAAAAAGGCCTATTTATCCATTTCATTGTCATCATAAAGCAAAAAATGTCATGAATTTTGGAAAAGCAAAAATTTTTTAAAAAGAACATCTGAGAGTCTTTGAATAGCCCTGGCATAACCTAATTTACATTGAAATAACAATATGCATAATAGTATTGAAAATGTAACAAGAAAATTATTTTTAGTTTGATATATTGTTTCAAATTTCTTTTGGCCTTAAAGCTGATTTTTTTACTATTTGGACACAAAATTACAGGTATTTTATACATAATATAGAAAACAGTAAATTCGAGAACTCACAAAAGCTTAAAATTATTACATTTTCAGTAAAAAGCAGAAAAACCTTTTGGCCAATGCTTTTGCTCCAAAATAGAAAGTTTAAAAAGTGTTTTTAACTTCAAGCTTTTAGAAAAGACCTAGTCAAGGTTTACAACTTGCCTAGCAATATTAAACAATACATTATTACTGCAGGTGCTACAGAAAATATTAACACATGATTGATTTTGGGGGCAAAGGGAGAGGTGAAAAAACAGCTTTTTGTACATTCAGCATTGAAATTGGTTCAGTGTTTCTTTTGTCTTCCAGTCGCTTCAGTCTTACTAAAACAATTGATAAGTTAAGATAAACATTTAGATAATTGTCACATATTATAATCTGCCGTATTTACTCCAAGCAAATAATTCTTTATTTGTTGAATTTTCTTAACTATCGTTACCTTTACCGATTGCGCATTTTTTATCTAGCCCAAATAACTAAAAATGTGGGGATTGGCTTGAAAACTTTCCCATTTTTGGGAGATCGAAAAAGGGGATTGGAACCTTATTAAAAAATACCATACTAAATGACTTATAGCATATTATTTAATTTTTACAACCAAATTTTATTTTGACATTTTTCTTATGATTTCGTTGCATTAAAATGTTGCCCTAGATCTTGTGAATAAAAACAGCTTTGCTAAAGTCGATATTGAGTTAGGTCCGAGATACAGGCCCTCAAACTCGAGAGGAGCTATATTGCAGGAAATGGGGTGGTATTTAAGTAGGGTTGGCGGTTCGGGTACCCGTTTTCGGGTAATTGGAACCGAAAACCGGTTTTTTTCGGTTTTCGGGTATCGGTTCGGTTCGGGTACCCGTAAATTTCGGGTATCGGTCGGTTCGGGTACCCGAAAATTTCGGGTTTCGGGTATCGGTTCGTACCCAAAATTCGGGTATCGGTTCGGTTCGGGCACCGAAAATTCCTGGCTCGGGCATCGGTTCGGTTCGGCACCGTAAATTCCTGCATCGGTTCGGTCTGCAACGAAAATTTCGGTTTCGGTATCGGTCTGGTTCGCACCGGAAAATTTCGGGTATCGGTTCGGTTCGGGTACCCGAAAATTTCGGGTTTCGGGTATCGGTCTGGTTCGGGTACCCGGAATTTCGGCTTTGGGCATCGGTTCGGTCGGGTACCCGAAAATTTCTTCGGTATCGGTTCGGTTGGTACCCGAAAATTTCGGGTTTCGTATCGGTTCATTTGGTACCCGAAAATTTCGGGTTTCGTATCGGTTCGGTCTACCCGAAAATTTCGGGTTTCGATATCGGTAGTACCTGAAAATTGTGTTCTCTTTTAAGGCATGCCTAGTCAAGTGTAGAAGCTATTCAAAAAAGTCGGCGACAAGGCAGTTTGAGATTGCGGCGATGAACTCAACTTACCCAAAGATGGTGGGACGTCAACGCTCTCCAGGCATCTCAGTTCTGCAAGGCACAAGTCAGCGATTGAGATGAAAGATGTGGGTTCAAGCGCTCTGAAGAAGCCCAAGATGGAATCAATTGCTACTCTCTTCAGTCTAGATACTCAAAACAACAGAGCCAAGAGTTGACAAGTGAGGTAAACTGACTTCATCGTTGACAGCAATTTGCCTTTCACTTGTTTCCTTTCCTGCGTCGTTCTGATCAAGAACAACTATGGTCACAAAGGTATTTAACTTTTACTTTTTATACGTTAATTTTTTATGGTTTTTCCTTATTTAGCTTCCTTCTCTGGTTTTTTCGAGTGTCGGTTCGGTTCGGGTACCCGATAATTTCGGGTTTCGGGTATCGGTTGAGCACCCGAAAATTTCGGTTTCGGTATCGGTCGGTTCGGGTACTGAAATTTTCGGATCCGGTCGGTTCCTCGGTCGGGTACCTGAAATTTTCGGATCCGGTTCGGTTCTCGGTTCGCAGCAATTGAAATTTTCGGCAGCCAACCCTATATTTAATTTTAATTACCCCTGTTTTTTTAATGGCCAAACAGCAGGTTTCCCCTTGTTTTTGTTTTCAAAAAGTCAGCAAGATTTTAAATAAGAGTGATTTCAAGGAAAGGTCGGAATGGCCTAAACAGCTGTTCTTTTTGATCACTAGTCTTAAGGCAAAAAAATATTGCTGAGAGAATATCAGTATTAGCTAACTTAGGTCTTTAGCACTCATTTATAATAGAGCCGTTACTTTTCTTCAATTAATTCCAACTCATCAAAAAGGTGTTTGTAACAATTGGAAAATGACAAATCCTTTGTCAGATGACCAATAAGAATAGAAAAAGCAAGCTCTAGTTAAATATTTGTCTCCTTTGCTGCTTAGTGCCTGCTGGACGTGCGTGGGAACGGACTCTTAATTTTTCTAAGGGAGGAAACATGTTTGTGCCCCTCCTAATATTCTTAACCAAACCCGAAAAGATTTTGAAATTGGATTTTTTAAAGTGAAGTACTAAAGTTGAGCTTACATCTCTCATAGTTCCGTTCTAGAGCTTCAGAAACGCGATGTCTGCCTTCTAAAATATATAAACATATACGTAGCAAATACATATATATAATACACTAACCCATAGATTGTAGCGAAACACCCACTCTCAGAAGATTTTCGTTGTCTTCAACACTCAACATAATATCCATTTCGATTTGGTTTCCAAGCACAGAAGCTCTCTGCAAAAAAACAATTTTGACAATAAATAATTTAAACAAAAATGGAAATTTAATAATTTTTATATGCTAAAAGCGACTAAAATATTCTGGTAGGAATGCAAAAAATGGCGGTCGCTATTTTTAAAAGCAGGATTTAGAAAATAGCTTTGTTAACTACAGTCTACTGCATCAAAATGATAAATCTAATAATCTATGGTGTGCATGTGTTTATCGGGTGGTATTTAATTTTGGCCGCAGAATTGTGAACATTGGCTGTGGTTTTTTGAATTTCGGCCGTAGATTTCTAAATAATTAAACCAAGTGGCGCGGCGAGTCACGACAGACTACGCTACTTGTCCTATCTTTCTACTTACCCCTTCGGGCATCCATGTGGTTCGGGTACCACCCAGGTGGATCAGGGACTATCCAGGCGCTACTCCAAGTTACTGTGCACAGTTAACTGTGTGTCGGGACGGACATACAGTTAGCTCTGACATATAGTTAGGTGTATGTCCAGACAACAGCGCTATGATAAATGTAGAAGAAGACTCTACCTAGGTACAACGACCTGAGCACCACCTGGAAGCCCTAAATGGCTTGAGGCTACTCCTGTACTGGGGTTCCTGTAAGTCAAATCGCTGTTTTAGTATCATTAAAGCGTGTTTAGGACACGATCCTGGATAGGGTACAATGATTTTAAATTACTTACAGCTAAATGCAAAATTCCGGATTCTAGAGGCAGATACCCTTATAGAGGAGGTACCAGGTGGTTTTTCTACCCACCCTGAGGATTATTGGTCGACTTAGAACGGTTATTGAAGAAAATATAATGTCTGCTACCACCTGTAACCTCAAACATTTGGAGGGTGAGTTGAAACTTTAGTGACGTAAACTGTGCGACAAAACATGCGATGCAACTACTTGACCGATCTATGAGAATGAGGTACAATATCTACGGCCAGAATTCAAAAATCTACGACCAGTATTCTACGGCCAATATGAATCTACGGCCAAAATTAAATATTCTATGGCCAATTTTCACAATTCTACGGCCAATTTTAAATATAACCCGTTTTTATCTAGAGATTCCTGCTACCACTTCCGCGGGGATATTTTGATAGTTGGCTTGGAGTTCAGATGTCCATACAAACATACCTGAGGCATGAATCACTGGAATTTTAAGAAATCTCTAGACAATGCATACCAAAGTAACTTCATGTGACAGCTTCTAGTAAACAAGGGTTTTTCGAACGCATTGCCTTTTACAAAAAGAGTACCGAAGTCTCTGTTTTTTTCATTTCAAAGCCAATACAGCTCTTGCGATCTACGGCCGATTTGGTTACATACTGCGCATTCAAATATAAAAAATCCTTTTCCTAACAGTTTATTGACTGTAAAATTAAATTAGTTAAAAATTTAAAAAAGTTAACCTGGTTTTCAGCGTGAAATTCAACCAATGACTGTGTTTCCAAAGTTGCCCTGAGCAGTCTGGCAATAAGTTCAGGGCTGATAAAGTTGGACTCAATGTTTAGCACTTTAAGAGATGTGCTCTGCTCCAGCAGTTCGATAAGTGGCTAAAGTAGTATCATCAAATATAAAGCTAGCGGAAATAAGGACAGGTTTTACCCTAGCTTCAGAGTCCGCAATAGCTGTATTTGCCATACAAAGTTTCTTGAGGTGTTTGGACTTTTGGCTAGCTTTGATTAGGGATCTGATTCTCTCTTTTGAGACTCTCTAAATTTATTTTAATTGTATTTATCAGAGAATTGGATGATTTTAACCTTCATGTTGTTTATGTTGACTTCTTCCAATTTGTCGTCGTCGGCTTCCAAACGTCTATAAATTAGTTATATACGGGGCATATTTAGAAGCGTGAAATATGCAACCTTATGCATTCTTCAACGTCAGTCTCATTTTCACCTTCATCAGGCACCACTCTTGGCTAAAAATTTAGCAATTTATGTTATCTTTGACAAGGAAAATCCACTCACCTGATAAGCTTTGATGATCCCATTGAATGAAATGCCCGTGTTTTCGTCTTGGTTTTTGCCTTTGAGCGCGTTGTAATACTGAGGTTGGTTTAGTACATTGTGCATGCCTCAAATAATTTTAGTATTTTTTTTGTTCGAAAATAGATAAAAATTGTGACTTACCGAGAATACCTGCCAAATCCACCCTAAAAAGCAAAAGTGGTTGACTACTTTGATTTTTGAATTTATCGAGCAACGTTGGGCTCGACTAGTCAATGGTTTAAAATTTAGAAAAGTTATAGATGCAAACAAAAAAATAATTCGCAAAATAATTGTTGCATATTTTGGGAGTAAAAAAGGGTACTTGTTGGGCTGGGGGGGGCCTGATAATGGTCACCTCAAGACTACTTTTATAAATAACCTTTTTTTCTTGTTTTAGATAATGGAAAAACTAAAGAATTTCAAGCTGAAGGGTCTTTATCATTTATTATTTGAATACTTATGTAGTCTTTTGCAGTCTACTTATTAGTAGTCTATAACAGACTACTAAGGGTCCCCCAGCCTAAAAAGTACCTAAAAAAGTATCATCCGCCAATTCAAAATTCGGCTGCGTTTAAAAACCATGGTCATTCAATAGGGCGGGCTTCTATAATAGTGCAGCACTAAAATCATACTATCCAGTCCTTGTCGGTTTTTGAAAATTAGAAGAAAGAGGGTGAGAACGCTATTACATTAAACTACCAGAAATGGCTACAGCAGCAAAAAATCTATTGATTTTGAACAGGATATTATTGTTTGACAGTTTTTGTGTTATTTGCTGTTTTTGACGCTGTCTGCTTGAAAATTTCGCACCGCGGTGTCTAGATGTAAAAGGGCGACCCTTGCATAATCATTGAAAAATAAAGCCGCCCAATTAATATTCGGTAACTTTAATAACCTTAATTTGTACAGTTAACTCATTAACTTTAAATTTTCACAGTTAATTGAAATGACTGCAGATTTTGGTCATTCAGCTAACTGTGAATAGTAAATAGCAATTGCTTAGATGAACTGTATACAGTTAATTTGACTGAAAATTCATGGCCAAACTGAATGGCTCAACATTTGGCTCAACAACTGGCCATGCAACCTGATCAGTGTCAAAGCCTTTGCAAAGATCGATAATCAGAAATTAAATGATCGAAATCAGTTAAAAAACAGTAGACTGGACATTACTGTAAACGTTTTTTAAAATTAATTAAAATCACAGACTTACAAGTCTCTTTCAGGAGCACTTTCTAGAGCTTGATCGAGCTCTTCGTCATCATACTCCTCATCCTCGTCCTCCTCGTCTTCCTCATCTTCATCGTCGTCCAGATCTAACTCAATAGGCATTTGCATTTCACCTTTCTTTTTCTTATCCCCAACACCTAATGGGTTGTCTGACTCTCTACTCCTAGATTTGCCGTCATCTTCTTCTTCTTTTGGTTCAAACACTTTGCCTAGAATTTAACGAACTAGCTGTCGTTTTTAAAATTATATTTTGTTGAGCGATTCACCCACCTCTTTTGATACCAGCATTGAAAGGTACAACCTGTAAAATAATTTTTTGTAGTTTCTCTGACCTCTGACATTTTATTTCGCTTGCTCTTTGTAAAATATTGAAACCTTCTGTATTAAATAGACCAGAATCTACGTTCGAATCAACTTACCGTATCTCTCTAATAGAGCCACCTTGCTATTTGACTATGATTTCAGAGTTAAGGCCATTTTAGATTTACCGTTTCAAGATTTATCAAAAGTGAAAAAATAATGCCTCCGGGGGCTCTATAAGAAAAAGAAGGTATTTCCCTGCATATTGCATAATACTAGGGTACCCATGAATTAAACAAAAACATTCGGAAAAATTGCAAAAATCAAATTCGAGCGGCGGCGAAAAAAGTGGCGCCGCCCGCGGCAGCGGCAAGCTTCATGTTTTTAACGGTGGCACGGCAGCAGCGAATCAAAGCGATAGCGGCGGCTTAAAATTTTAACGGATATATATATTTTTGCAAGCAATCTTTGCATTTCGATTTCTACTACAAATATAATTTAGTCTTTGCTTTAATTTGGATGAAAAAGTTTTTCGGGTATACATCGATGCGCAACAGTAGCGGCGCCGGCTGTGGCGGCGGCACAAAAAACTTAAGCGGCGGCACCCAACGGCGATCATTTTAAAAAATTAACCGGCAACGGCACCGTTCAAAAGTATCAAGCAGCCGCTCGTGCACGTATGCCCAAAAGATCGAAAAAATTTTCTGTCGATTTTGAGATTTTTGTGTGCTCAACCAAAATCTAAAAAGTGGAATCAGGTAAATTCGTGGTAACTAAAAAACGCAAAAAACAGATTTGCAAAATTAATTTTCTGGGCTGAGACATAGGTTTCTGAGGGGGTCGTTCGTTAGAGGAAGGCCGATTATTACAGGGAGGTCGTTGAATCGAGGATATCCGGTAACTGCAGTAGCAATTGGAATCACAACAAATCACCTCTTCCCAGTCTTTTTCGTTCTTGGCTGAATCTTCTAGGTATTTGAGAAGTCTGTCTCTCTTAAATATGCAACTTGTTGAAAAAGAAATAGAGTTTTGGGTTTACTTGATAAGGTCCAGTGGGCTGCTTATCTGTTTGGTCTTTGCATCGCTGGGATGGAGGCAACATGGAGTTCTGAAATGCAGTTTGTTTATTAAGCTGTTTACCATAGGGCACTTACATCAGGGTCAAAGTCGTTGTTCAGATCTTCAAGTTCGTCAGTTGTTAGGTTGTTGAGAAGACTTTCTATGTCCTAATAAATACAATTTATTTCAACTCGACTTTTTAATCCCCAACAACCTTGTCATCAAAGTCCCGCAGCTCACGCCCATAAACCTTTTCTCCACCGCCCATTTTTTGTTGGCTCGCAACTGGCTTTTTGCCTAAAAATTGAATCGTGCAAAACTACAAAACCTGTATTATTAAAAGACACAATCTGTAAGAATGGACCATGACCTGGCCATGCTGAAGTTTTTTTTCTATTTTTCATACTATCTTGTAGCAAATTTAATGAAGATTGCAAAACCGTTGAATTTTTTTATTTTTAAAAGAAAATCTTGGAGAACCAAACATTTTAAGCAAGTAAATTTTCAGGTACAATGAAACCTCGATAACAGGGCACCCCAATAACTGGGCACCCTCGATAATAGGGCACCTCAGGCCTGGTCCCGGCCACGGTTAACTAAAAATATAGTAAAACGCACCTCTATAATTGGGCACTCTATAACTGGGCACCCTCGATAGTGGGGCACCTTAAGATTAGTCCCGACTAAGAAGTCCGACCTCGATAACTGGGCACCATCGATAACTGCACAGCAAAATATCAGTTACGACAAAAAATTTACTTGGTTCGGGCATAAGCCTAACTTAAAATCACCTACTCAGTCATTAACACTAGAAAGACGGCCTGTAAGAGCGGTATATTCTGGTGCAGTTTTGAACGCTGAATCCGAATTTCTCAGCAGAATTGGCTAATCAGCCCTTAAATGGCGTTAAATTTGCGATTTTGAAACCGGATGTTTTGAACATTTTTAAGCACAATTATTTTTTTAATGAGCTGTAAACGCAAGTCTAAAAGCCAGCCATATCGGCTGCTGAAGCGTACAAAGCCTTTGAGATGGTCCGTCAGTACGTAGAAGAAAATATTGTTGATCCGTCCGTGCTTGATCTTTTCGACAGATGCGATGATGTGTTAATTTCCGTTCGAATGAAAAACAAAAAGCAAAGCATTATAACTGATTTCTTTTCCTCTAATGTTTGATTGTTCAATTGTTTTGATTTGGTTGATAAAATAAACAATTTATTGTTATCAAAAAAAAACTTGTAGAAAATTCTCGATAATTGGGCACGCACTGTGTTCCTGAAGTTCACTGGTACTCCATAAGAGGGCACCTCGATAACGGAGCACCCTCGATAACAGGGCACCCTACAGCCAGTCCCGTGGGGTGCCCTGTTATCGAGGTTTCACTGTACTTTAATTTTTGACTTATTAACTTCAAACGACTCTAGTTTGCTTTTTATCAAATCGACCTCAATCACATTATAGCCTCAACTTTCAAACCCACTGTCATATTTCGAATTCCTCTCAAGACAACAAAGATTTGAACTGTCACAATTTAAAATGTTCAAATTGCGTTTAAATCTTTGTTGTAATGCGAGGAATTCGAAATATGACAGTGAGTTTGAAGGTTAAGAGCACTTTTATAAGCAAATCGACCGTGCTGAACACGAATCCGACAAGAAAACGTGTCAAAAAACTCAAACCCAGAAGTTTTCCGAAAATTATCACAATGACTATTGGCAACCTTTCTTCTAAAAAGCTGTTTTTCTTATCAGAAAGAGAATTTTTTCAGAGAATGTTTTACACTATTCTTGTTCAGCTGATTGTGCTGTACAAGAATGTGGAAAAACATTTTTGTTTAAGTTGACGAAAAAGTGTAGAAAACAGCATTTTTTGACCAAATTGAGCATTTAGCAAAATGTAAATTTCTCAAACTTTTGCTCAGTTGTTCAATATTTTTGACGGTCAACCGGAAACGACTGCACTCATTTGAAAGAGCTTTTCCTGAGGAACAAAATGAGCCATAATGTGATTGAGGTCGATTTGATAAAAAGCAAACTAGAGTCGTTTGAAGTTAATAAGTCAAAAATTAAAGTACCTGAAAATTTACTTGCTTAAAATGTTTGGTTCTCCAAGATTTTCTTTTAAAAACAAAAAAATTCAACGGTTTTGCAATCTCCATTAAATTTGCTACAAGATAGTATGAAAAATAGAAAAAAAACTTCAGCATGGCCAGGTCATGGTTCATTCTTACAGATTGTGTCTTTTAATATCTAACCTGGAGCTGACAATGTCTTTTCCTCGGAGTAGTAGCTAGAAAAACAAATGAATCAAAAATGTTTTTTTGCCATATAATTTTTTATAGTCAACATGATACTTTTCATTCGTACATCTCCCGTTTTTCGGCCATGGGCCCTGCTCTCTAATTATGGCCCTTGTATTATTTCCTTCCACTCTTCATACGCCCCTTATTACTTTTATAAATTCAAAGTGGCCCCAAAAATTACGATTTTGTGACCTAAACTAAATACGCGTGTGGTGAAGTGAAGCCGAGTTCAGAAAACTTTCTGAGTTAATTAGAATCTTTCTAATCATTTTTAGGCAGAAAAAAATGGCATAAAAATGTTAAAAACTGTTATGCCTGGGTCACCCAAGCAACAACAATACTTATACAATTTCGTTTTCATAATTAACTCGGACAAGTAGTAACAAGCAGTAATTACTGGGCCAAAAGTAATTTTTGATAACTATTCAGTTCACAGTTTTTTTTACAATTGTTTGTCTAGCAGGGCCCGTATTATTATAATCATGGTAAATTACCAAGGTAAAAGCATAGTAATTTACCATGGTAATATAATACATAAAAAATTTTGAAATTTTATTAGATTGAAATGTTTTGTTAGGAAGTTGTGTTTAGCCTGAAAAAACATTTAGAAAGATAAAAAGGCCGGTTTGCAAGAAAACTTAACCGCCTAATTTTGGAAAATTTACCAAATTGTATTTGGCCAATTCTACCATGGTAATTTACCACGGTTTTCTAATATGGGTAAAATACCATGGTTACTGTGGTAAAATACCATGGTAATTTACCATGGTATACCATTTACCACGATGTTAGAATACTGGCCCAGGGGACAGGTTCTCACTGACAACTATTTAACTTGGAGTTAACTCAGACAATTATTCAGCTCATAGTTAATTCAGACAACTATATATATCACAGTTAATTGTTACAACTATAAGACCGGAAATTTATTTCGGTATTTCATTTTAGTCGGAATTAAAAAATGACTTAAAGGGCCATATCCAAAATTTTAATTGGCGAGGAATAATTCTCTTTTGGACATGGTCCTTTAAAAAGGTAAAAATCAATAAATCGAACTTCTCTAGAAACTACAACACTTATAAAATATTGATTTAGCAGACTGACAGGTAGTAAAAAGCTAAACAAATAATCCCGTGCTGCAAAACCCAAAGACCTTCAGCTGATACCTGCTGCTTTTTTCTCTTGTATGAAAACTATTTATTTGAAGCAAGACAGTTAAAGAATTAGAAGAAGGAAGTATTAGAAAAACTTCACTTACTCGTTGTTGCTCATCCTGTGCCTTTTATTTTCAATCTTCCTGGCTCAAGAAGAAAATAAGTAGATGAAGGCTACTTTTTCTGCCAACCAACCACCTAAATATATCTATCTATATCGACTGCATTTAACCACCAACTGGCCTAATAATATATTTTATGGGTGCTAAAAAGCTGGAAAATAGTTGATAGCAAGCAATCGATAAAATGACTGATGCTTTCAAGACTTTTCCTCGATTGCCTGAGGAAGAGGAGCAGTCTTGCTTGTTTTTTTGCCTGGGCTTATAATTGTTCAGCCAGTACTAGAGCAGTAATACTATTAGCAAAGGGGGCGCACCTGCTTCTCAGCTAGCCACCCGGCTGGCTAGCTGATATTTAGTCTTAATATAAGAACCTGTTGTTTTCGGCCGTCTTTTTCACTTCTTTGAAGTCGCTGTTCGTTTTCTGTTCGGGGAAAAGTTTAAAAAAAGGCTGGAAGTTGAAGAAAATTATGGAAAGAAGATTATAAATAAAGAGATTGCAGTTTTTTGCAATTTTTAATACCGTTGGTGGAAAATAGACATGAAGGGATAAACGCCATAAAAATGCGAATTTAAACGTTCTTAATTTCCAAAAAGACTCTTTGTGTGGGAAACATTGTTAGCACTATCACCTTTTAGAGGGTGGCCAAGGAGCAGGGCTTTCTTCCTAGTTTAAAATTCTGAAGTATCACGCTCTGTTAAAGGCAGGCTACATCCACTGCCCATATCTGGTCTTGCATTGAAATCGTTTATATTCAAACCCCTTTGGTTGCACGTTTTATTTTTTCAGTTACTGAGTTGAACACACAGTGTGTGCTAAGGCTACAAATTATCAATGAATTGATTGGAATAATTTCTAGGATTGATTCGCATTCAGTAACTGCCTTATTTTACGATTCAATGCAAGTCACCGTCAAAATAAAAGGAATTTTGTTATTCTGTCGATTTCTCGAAGGAAGATTTTAATTTCTCAGACTCAAAACTGCACAAGAAACGTGTTAGAAATATTTTTATATCATAATCACTTTAGAAATTGGGTAGCTTGACTAGGTTGACCCAGCAAAGAAAGGTGTTTTTTTTAAAAACGTCATTTGTGTGTGCAGCAGCACCTCCGGCTTTTGTTTGGGGCAAATTCCTGGGTTGTTCACTAGCTAAACTTCTCGTAAGTTGCACTCCTTTCGATAATAGGCAGCAACGTATCATAGTAAAAGCTATAACAAAATGCCCTATACGACAATAGGACGCTCTTTTCGCCTTGGTCCCTCCTGTTGTTTTTTCGCATTTTTTTCCAAATTACTTTGTTTCAACAATAGTAACGACAACAATGATTTAGGCATAAATTTTCGTAATTTGTTCAATCAGCTTTTTCAAAAAGTTCCAGCTCTTAGCCCGACAATTTTGAAGAAAAATTGATTCCGCAATGTAAGACGCCAGCAAAGCATCACTTGTCCCATAAAGTCGCTTGATCTTGTGCTTCATATGTGCCCAAAACCCTTCAAATTTATTGATGTGGACGCCCAAACGGACACCTTCTTTGACGACCCTTCTTAATTCACAAATCAAAACGAGCAAAATTTAATAGGGGCAAAAATGCCTTGCGAAAGTAGTTTTAACAACAGGAGGACCAAGGCAAAAAAAGCGTCCTATTGTCGTATAGGGCCGTAAAAAAGAATAAAAATTACCGATTTTAGGACGAAAAACAGGTTTAGAATCTTGAAATCCTTTACCTAGGTTTTGGCTATGACTTAGCTCAATTAGTTTTTCTACCCTGTGCTGATGTTTTATTGGGTTCCTAATTGCCTGTTGACCCTTTCAATATCGACCTCGTAAAAATGTGAAAACAATAAAATTGGCAACCAAAGGGATTTGAACGAGCAAGCTTCAAATGTGTTTCAATTTGAATATCATGCAGGACCAGATACGGACAGAAGATGCACCCTCCCTTTGATCTATTGTTAACGTGCCTAAGAGTCTACTGTACTGAGCTATGCACAGAGAAGCGGGATCCCTGCAGTGGCAAGGATTGCGTTCAATGTGCAAATACATGTGCAGACAAATACATCTATGAAATGAGTCTGACCAATTTATTTAACAAACTAAGCAGAAACCAATCATTTTCAATATTACAACACGTGCTCGTGTGAGCTAACCTGGATTAAAAAATTAAATGAAGCAATGATAACATAAATTAAATTTTAAAAAATGCCTTCTATTTTTCATACTTTAAATTCGACTTTCATTCATTCTTCTCACAAAAAGCTGCAAGAATTAGTAAAAAAAATTATTATAACACAGGAGTCAAAAGGTCATTACGATAAAGCATGAGAACAAAAATGCTATTTCGTTGCCCGGACCCGGGCCTTGTGGGTGAACGCCACAAAAAGGCAAAACACGCTAAAGGTGCTCACCCAATGAGGGGGTGAGGGTGCAGATCTGTGGGTACAGAGCTCATTGGGTATACACTGGATCCGCACCTCCGCACTCCCGCACTAAGAGCCGCACCACCGCAGTGCGGCACTCGACTGTACCCAATGAGGATTTGCCTCTTCGGCGCGGGAGTGAGAAAGTGAGGAGTTCGAGTGCGAGTGCAAATCCGCACCGCCGCGCTCAATTTTCTAATGCGTTTTTTCGCATTTTCAGAATTTAGTCGGATATTTTTTTCCACGTGAAATATGCCAAAAAATGTATTTTTTTGAAATGATTGGCGTTCATAGAATTTTAGAATTCATCCTAGAAAAAAGTTATGACCCTTCAAAATGTATAAATTTCTTGACACACCTTGTACTAGAGCTGACGATTTCCGTCGGGGTGAATTTCGGGTCGGGGTTTTGATCCTAAATTAGCTCGGAGCCTCGGAAAACCCCGATTTTCATAATTCTACCCTGTACCATGTTTTGAATTGTCAATCCTAAGCCTAAGCCTAAGCCGGCGAACTTTTCTTCCATCTTCGGTGACGACAGGCCGAGCTCCAGCAGGCAAGGTGACTGACTCCATTGACTCGGCGTACCCTTCTCCATTCACCATTGTCCTCATCTCCAACGTCAGCGAGATCTAGAAAGCAGAGCATTCAATATAAAGTTTGGTGCGTACTATTACCTCTGGGCCTGTTTGTTGTGGAGTGCCTTATGAGGAAGTTGTGAAGAACAAGAATTGCCTTGACCACCAGATCCGAATTAGTAACCTCCTGCTCCATAGGCTTGAGAAGTGTTCTCCACTTGGCTGCCAGAATACCAAAGAAGTTTTCAATTATACGCCTAGCACGAGAGAGCCTGCAAACAAATGATAAATAGCGAAGATGTATAGTTTACAAGTCATCCCAACCGGTAATTGAAGATCATTTGCTCGTATGACAGATCATTGCCAGAAAATGGCTTCATCATTCGCTGCGATAGTGGAAAGGCACCATCCCCAATGAAAAAGAAAGGCGCTTGCGTCGCTGTCCCTGGAAAGTTGCAATCGACAGGAATCTTGAAGTCGCCTGCTCGCAGCCTCCTCTTTAAATCGCTCTTGTCATAGATGCCTAGATACAAGACAGATTATACATGACACAAAAAAGACGCTTTAAACACGTTACCCCCATCGCTAATGTGTCCGTAATGGCCAAAGGAAGCGTAGATGCAATTGTAGTCCGCGTCGAAGATTACCATTAGGACCGTCGATGTTCTGCCTTTGTAGTTGAAAAAATTTGTTCCACTTCCAGCCGGTTTCCGAATCAAAACATGCTTCCCGTCGATCGCACCTGAGATGTTAAACTCAACAATAAAGAAACGGGACTGAATCAATACCTACAGTGTTTGGAATGTTTGATTTTTCCCAGAACCGAAGAGCCACCTGATGCCACTCCTCCGCTGTCTTCGGCATTTTGAGATAATCTTGATGAAGAACTTCGTAGATAGCCGAGCAAGTATCAGAGATGATCCGACAGACTGTCATACACCCCATTCGAAATTGGAAAGACAAAGAACGGTAGCTTTCACCTGTGGCCAGATGGCGAATTGTGAGCATTAGTCTTTCTTCAGCACAGATCGGAGTCCGAATCGAGTACTTTGTCAACCTGAAAGTTTGCAAAGTTATTCAAGGACTGGATAAAAAACAAATATACCTTTCATTGAGAGCCTGAAGTAGAGTTGCGAAAACTTCAGTATTCATTCTCATGTAGTCGAAGAACTTATCTGGATTGGCTTTCAACTGCGGCAGCAGAGCACAATAAGCACCAAGCTCTGATCGATGTCTCCAAAGCGGGTGACCCAGTACCTCCTTCCTTTCTTCAGTCTCTTGCGTGTGCGAAGTAGCACAAGCAAAGCCAGTTTTGAGCGCAACATCCTAAATTCGCAAATCTTTTCAATCCATTACCACTAACAACACTAAACATATGTGCACAGAAACACCACAAGGAACACTAGCGGTTTTAACATAACTTTTTATTTAAAGCGACGAACCGACGACAACCACGACAAAAAAGGTCAAAAGAACAAAATTCCACTTCACAATTACACTTACATTGATTTTCTCCCTCCTCATCGATGACAAGTTCCGGACACTAAACGAGAGTAGACGACTGGGCAATGCGATCTTCGATGTGGTTCTTCAAGAAATCCATTTCTGCATAGTGTACCCACTTCTGTTTCGCCGGCTCGGAAGCACTTCCACTCGGTAGCTTCTTGTCCTTCTTTTTCTTGTACGATGAGCGAAGATTTTTCCATACCGACATTGCCTCCCTTCCATCTTAAAACAAATTCTGCGTACACATAGCTTCTCGATTAGGACTAGAAAAATCTTACCTTTGAAGCCACATTTCGTCGCAATACCTCCCCAGACGAGCACCTTGCGCGAGTTGGACATGTCGTAGAGAAGAGGCTCATCTCGCACCAGAGCAATAAGCTGACTCGCCCGCTCTTCTTCTTCTTGCTTCCTGGTTTTCTGCAAAAGCACTAATAATAACACACTACAACAAACAATATAACCTTTGATATGGTCCCACCAGTAGCAGATAACATCGTGGCAGCAGGTTCCATCGTAGTAACAGATTCCATTGCAGCAGCTTGGAAAATGGCGGCTCCCATTGGGTTCCTAGCTTAAGACAAGCAAACAAGTCTACGAGAAACGTGATTTTGATACCTCCTTGGGCCAAAGTAACATATCTGTACCTGGCGGATATCGGGATTTAGGACTAGATTAATCACTTTTAAGGCAGTTTTAGACCGTGCAAACAGTAAAAGGCCCGGAAAGACATTTAAAAAAATTTTTTTTGACCGAAATTTAACTTTTTCCTTGTGGATCAAGGTAAACTACTAGGAATGGATACCTGAATACCACCAAAAAGATGGGATTTGAATATAGTTTTTTTGACTGGCGCCTATCGCATACAGAAAGTCTGGTATGCATACTATTTTCATGAATCCAGAGTCACCCTAGAGTGATTTGGGTCTAAGGCATCTAAGGTAATTCATGCGTTTATGTTGGGCCACCCTGTACATCCTTGCTTACGAAATCTCTACCATAAGAATCGGCCAGTCGAATTTACTAAATAAGGTTACAACCAAAAATGTTGTAACGGCTTATCTTGTATGTTTGAGATATTATTTCCATTGTAATAGTTAAAATTTCACAATTTTCGATTAAACTTTGAATTTGTAAAAGTGGTTCCTTATTCAGAACAATGCTGGGCCATTCTTATTATTCTCACGAATTCATTTCAGTGCCTCTACTCAGCATTTCGCTTGTTATGACGGCCTGGATGGACAAGCACACAACAAGAGTATCTTTCACACAGTCTCTCTGGTTTGTTTGCTTGTGCTGGCCATGTCTTGCTCTCTCCTCGTCTATGCCGGACTTTAACGCTTTGATTCTTGATAGTGTTTGTGTGTCTTTTGGCAGTGTGTCTGGCACTCACAAACCAACCACCATGGCAGCAGCAGCAAGAGTGTGCCAAACTAGCTAAGCTCTTGTTCTTGCTCCTCATTTCTTCTTGGATGCAATGAGTATAGTGCGCACTGCTCCTGAATTCATTTCAAGTGCTTGTTTGTTCTTATATAATCCATCACAGTGCATTTCACTCTAATGTTCTTTTTTGGTGCTAACTATTTTTTTAAATCTACTATAGTGTCTCTTACTTTTACATTTTTGTGATAAATGTACTAAAGTTTTCGCCATGTACTATTTTTATGCTTTCTATTTGTCTTTTTTTATTAGTTAAGATTTTTTCTGTCAAAGCCTATTATGTAATATTATTTTCATAATCGTATTAAATTTTAAAAACTTAATAAAAGTTAAATGTCAATTTTTCTCTAGTTTTTCTAATGAATTTACATTTGCGTCTCTTTTCGAAAACATCTCCAGAGAGGTCGTTTATTAGATTATTTATATCTAATGCATTTCATTTAATATTTAAACAAGGGCCTATTTTTTAACCCCTCAATTCTATATTTTTAAATAAAATTGACAACAGGAGGCCAGCAAATTCAATTTTTTGTAAAATTTGATTGATAAGCTGTCTTTAGTGATAAGTCGATACTTAAAAAAACCCCTTTTAAACAAGAATGATTCAGGGTGGGATTCTGAACGATTAAGCCGATAAAAGTGATATTCTGATGCGAAAAAAGTTCACTCCCCTTTTAGTGAACCACAAAAAACCAACTTCAGTGGCTTTCGGCCACTCTAGGGTGGGATTCTGAGCAATCCAAGTCATTTTCTGACCGAAAAATTTGAAAATTCCGCAAAATTTTAAAAACTATGGGCAAAAAAAATATCCATAGGCGAAAAAGAGAAATACATGGGCAAAAACGAGTATTCTATGGGCATTCAAAACCTATGAGCGAAAAAAATATTATCCATTTTGAAGTACAGATTGAGATCAGAAATCTTTTTGACGTTGTAAAATTTGTTGGTAAAACATTGATAAATTTTTTTTATCACCTTCAATAAAAATAGATGCAGTAGTTCCTGTAATTAGCGACCCCTCTAATTAACGCACTCCTAGAAGGAAGCTGAAAAATATTATCGATTTCGAATTTTATAGGAATAAGTTTGAAAATTCTCACATAAAATATGTTATCTTCCCAGCCATTTCCCTTTCTGCTTGAACAAAATATAAAAGAATTAATCTAAAAGCTGACCAGCAACACTCAGCAAGCTGCCAGCCGATTAATCCCCTCTTTTATTGACCTCTTCTTTGCACACAAAGAGTGAAAATATGTTGGCCTCAGGCCAGACTGATTGCTTATGCTAGTGCTTAGTGCTCCCAAGTTTATGACTAGTCGGTGAAGATGCAAAAAGATTGTGGTGTATAACTAGAAAAGTTTGGAACTTCCCTTTTCATTTTTACTTAACATTTGATTTTCACTTTTTATATTTTTATTAATTTCGCATATCTATTTATCTATCTATTTATTATTGATTCTCTATCTATTTATTCGCATATCTATCTATTTATTGAAAACGATAGTCGGACTTGGTATACAGTTAAAATGCTTTTTGCCTTGGCCCATTGTTGATTTTTTAGAATTTTTTTACGAAATTCAAGGGGCGGATGCACACTAGCCCACACCTACCACTATATACTGGTTTAAAAAACGAAAATATAGCTTTAATTTTATCTAACAAGTTTTAAAACGTTTTGTGCTAGCCGAAAAGTCTATTGCATCGTCAACCGTAAATTCGAGCAGATGTTTCAGTCAATATCTCCAACACCAATTATTTTAACTGATATTAACTGTGTACGATCAATACAGTCAAACCTGGATATAACGGCACCCCCGAGTACCAACTGGAAGTTCCGTTTTATCGGGGGCAAGCTTTGACGAATTTCCTTGTCAACCAGCCAAATTGGATCGAAAAAATGTGCGTTATATCCAGGTATGACTGTGTAGGATAAAAATAATATACAACTAAATAGGATGATAGGATAACATTTGGTTCAATTTAGCCACCCACAAATGTAAACTTTCATTTTAAATATGTTTATGTTTTCAATTGTGCTCAAATTTTGTTAGATTTTTGCTTTTGTTTCTTTGTTCTATACATTTCAAGCATCTAGTAGATTTGTTGATTTTTTAGTTCGTTTTAAATTTTAATTTGCTTTACTGAAAAACTGTTGTGTCTCTTGAAGGAGTGGGAAGGGTGGGAGCAAGCCAGATGTTCTTTGTATGCATAAAAAGAGTGAAAAGAGATGTAGAGATATGGTCAAGTTTTCTAATAGAGTCATTTCTCAGAAAAGCAACCCGATAGAAAATCAGCGAGCTATTCTGTTGTTTCCTGCTTTAAAAAACAACTATGTTTTTTTAATAGTTAATTTGGCATTGCTTGAAGTCCAAAGTTTTTAAAGTCATTTAGCATATATTTAATGCTAGTTAGCAATAATTTGTATTTTTTAGTTTATTTTCACATTTGTTACTCTAGAGAAAATATTATTCCATCTTCAAAAATATTCTGGTGCAATATTTTTCACTGTGATTGTCTGTACAGTCAACTCTCGTTTAAACGCCCTAATCATACAAAGAAACCCTCGTTCTAACGAGAGTGGACTGTATTGTTTACAATTGTTTTAACGAGAGTTGACTGTATTGTTTACAGTTGTTTTAACGAGAGTTGACTGTATTGCTTATAGTTGTTTTAACGAGAGTGGACTGTATTGCTTATAGTTGTTTTAACGAGAGTTGACTGTATTGTTCACAGTTGTTTTTAAAGATAGTTGACTACATTGCTTATAGTTGTTTTAACGAGAGTAGACTTTATTGTTCACAGTTGTTTTTAAAGAGAGTTGACTGCATTGCTTATAGTTGTTTTAACGAGAGTTACAAATGTTTACAATTGTTTTAACGAGAGTTGACTGTATTGCTTATAGTTGTTTTAACGAGAGTTGACTGTATTGTTCACAGTTGTTTTTAAAGATAGTTGACTGCATTGCTTATAGTTGTTTTAACGAGAGTGGACTGTATTGTTCACAGTTGTTTTTAAACTGTGAACGTTTTAACGAGAGTTGACTGTATTGTTCACAGTTGTTTTAAAGAGAGTTGACTGTATTGTTCACAGTTGTTTTAACGAGAGTGGACTGTATTGTTCACAATTGTTTTAACGAGAGTTGACTGTATTGCTTATAGTTGTTTTAACGAGAGTGCAAATGTTTACAATTGTTTTAACGAGAGTTGACTGTATTGTTCACAGTTGTTTTTAAAGAGAGTTGACTGCATTGCTTATAGTTGTTTTAACGAGAGTGGACTGTATTGTTCACAGTTGTTTTTAAAGATAGTTGACTGCATTGCTTATAGTTGTTTTAACGAGAGTTACAAATGTTTACAATTGTTTTAAAGATAGTTGACTGCATTGCTTATAGTTGTTTTAACGAGAGTGGACTGTATTGTTCACAGTTGTTTTTAAAGAGAGTTGACTGCATTGCTTATAGTTGTTTTAACGAGAGTGGACTGTATTGTTCACAGTTGTTTTTAAAGAGAGTTGACTGCATTGCTTATAGTTGTTTTAACGAGAGTGGACTGTATTGTTCACAGTTGTTTTTAAAGAGAGTTGACTGCATTGCTTATAGTTGTTTTAACGAGAGTGGACTGTATTGTTCACAGTTGTTTGAAGAGAGTTGACTGCATTGCTTATAGTTGTTTTAACGAGAGTGGACTGTATTGTTCACAGTTGTTTTTAAGAGAGTTGACTGCATTGCTTATAGTTGTTTTAACGAGAGTGGACTGTAGTTGTTTTAACGAGAGTTGACTGTATTGTTACAGTTGTTTTTAAGAGAGTTGACTGCATTGCTTATAGTTGTTTTAACGAGAGTGGACTGTATTGTTCACAGTTGTTTTTAAGAGAGTTGACTGCATTGCTTATAGTTGTTTTAACGAGAGTGACTGTATTGTTCACAGTTGTTTTTTAAGAGAGTTGACTGCATTGCTTATAGTTGTTTTAACGAGAGTGGACTGTATTGTTCACAGTTGTTTTTTAAGAGAGTTGACTGCATTGCTTATAGTTGTTTTAACGAGAGTGGACTGTATTGTTCACAGTTGTATTTAAGAGAGTTGACTGCATTGCTTATAGTTGTTTTAACGAGAGTGGACTGTATTGTTCACAGTTGTTTTTTAAGAGAGTTGACTGCATTGCTTATAGTTGTTTTAACGAGAGTGGACTGTATTGTTCACAGTTGTTTTTAAGAGAGTTGACTGCATTGCTTATAGTTGTTTTAACGAGAGTTGACTGTATTGTTCACAGTTGTTTTTAAAGAGAGTTGACTGCATTGCTTATAGTTGTTTTAACGAGAGTGGACTGTATTGTTCACAGTTGTTTTTAAGAGAGTTGACTGCATTGCTTATAGTTGTTTTAACGAGAGTGGACTGTATTGTTCACAGTTGTTTTAACGAGAGTGGACTGTATTGTTCACAGTTGTTTTTAAAGAGAGTTGACTGCATTGCTTATAGTTGTTTTAACGAGAGTGGACTGTATTGTTCACAGTTGTTTTTAAGAGAGTTGACTGCATTGCTTATAGTTGTTTTAACGAGAGTGGACTGTATTGTTCACAGTTGTTTTTTGAGAGTTGACTGCATTGCTTATAGTTGTTTTAACAAGAGTTGACTGTATTGTTCACAGTTATTTTTAAAGAGAGTTGACTGCATTGCTTATAGTTGTTTTAACGAGAGTGGTCTGTATTGTTCACAGTTGTATTTTAAGAGAGTTGACTGCATTGCTTATAGTTGTTTTAACGAGAGTGGACTGTATTGTTCACAGTTGTTTTTAAGAGAGTTGACTGCATTGCTTATAGTTGTTTTAACGAGAGTGGACTGTATTGTTCACAGTTGTTTTAACGAGTGGACTGTATTGTTCACAGTTGTTTTTTAAGAGAGTTGACTGCATTGCTTATAGTTGTTTTAACGAGAGTGGACTTATTGTTCACAGTTGTTTTAACGAGAGTGGACTGTATTGTTCACAGTTGTTTTTAAAGAGAGTTGACTGCATTGCTTATAGTTGTTTTAACGAGAGTTACAAGTGCTTACAATTGTTTTAACGAGAGTTGACTGTATTGTTCACAGTTGTTTTAACAAGAGTGGACTGTATTGTTCACAGTTGTTTTTAAGAGAGTTGACTGTATTGTTTGCAATTGTTTTAACGAGAGTGGAGTGTATAGTTTACATTTATCACAGTTGTTTTCTAAGGGAGTTGACTGCATTGCTTATAGTTGACTTTGTTAACAGTAAAACTAAAATTTGCTAATTTTTTAGCGGTTCAGGTTGTTGGACCCAGAAGTTTAGATTCCGGTTTGTTTTCTCGGTCCTATTATCAGCCCTATTTAGGATGTTGCTCTCCAAGATATCCAAGATATTTTGTAACAAAGTTCTTCATATGACCTAGTAAAAAATATTTTTTTTTAACTTTTTATTTTCATCATAAATATTGTAAGTAGCTAATTGAATTTATTTCTAACCCGACCTTTAAAATTTATTTCCTAAATTATTCATTTCTGTTGCTGTTAAGCACATATTATTTTATCTTCTTTTCATAATTCACTTTGATCCCATTTTCAAAACTCTTTGCTATCTTTTGTTTTGGTAAGACTGTTTATAAGAAACTGCTCAATTTTACCTGCCACAACAATCAAAGGAAATATTTTGACTATACAAAATCTTCCATACCAGCTGCCATCATAAAACAAAGAAAAGTCCACCACCTTTGGTGCGCCCCATCTTCTTGACCACTTAATCATTTATTCTTTCTTGCGAGAACTTGAAATATGCAAATTTGGGGCAAATCTTTCTTGAACTCTCCTCTTTGACACAATTATCAGCGGCGGCCCCAATTTTGGTGGTAAGTGTGAATTTTATTGGTGATATTTGTCTTCGTTAGTAATATCTTAGTTTAGTAATTTTCCTGTTTTGAGCAATATTATTCGATAGATTCAGAATCTAGACTTTTCTTTTATCGTAAAAAAATATTTACCGAAAGTAGACACGTGTGTAAACTGTATTTTTATTGTATAATGCAAGCTCATCATTTTTCACTTTTATCATCATGTTTTATGGTCGGATGAGATTCAAAGTAGACCGGTGCTTATCATGCCGCCAAAAAAAGAGCCTGCTAGATGAACCTATATTTTAAATAACGTATTTTCTGATTCCTGATTCGACATCCTAACTTTGCCATTGTGACCCATTCTTCGAAAAGTTTTTCGCTACTACTTTTTTGCACCTCATTTCACTAGCCGAAATTTTAGGGGTAACTTGCCTCAGCAAAGTTTTCAAAAATAAAGTCAAAAACATACACAAAACACTACCAAGAACACTATTTTGAATCAAGGGGCGTTGATTAGAGGAAATACTGAAAATACTAAATACAGAATAAAACTAACATTCCTTCACTTAAATAGTTTTCTTAATCGGATGTGCTGTGCCCGAGCGATATATCGCATCGAAATATCGCTCACTCGGAACCAATTTATGCCAAAATATTGTATCGAAATAGCGCTCAAAAATCGTATAGAAAATTTTTGAAATATGAAAAATATCGCTCGGCCAAAAAAACTGAATAAGCATTGGATAAAACGACATAATTTTTACATTGCGGTTGTTTATTAGAGTTAGCGTGCTTTTAAGATTTTTCAAAAGGTTTTTCAAATTTTAAATTTCACAATTTAAAATATCGAAAATGTTGATTATGCGTATAGAAATGTTTTTGATGCATAGTATCGTTCGCTCGAAAATTATCGATAGCGAAATGTTTTAAATAATTATTAATAAATAATAATAATGAGATATCGCTCGAAGGCCAGAGCACAGCACTAGTTGCCAATAGGAAGGATTTTTAAATAAAAGAAGTGTTTTAGAGTATAATCTCATCTGATTTCTTAAAGCTTAAACGGTCACACTACCATAAAATTAGGCTGCAAGACAGTTTTAGCCGAAGCGATTGTTAGACTTTAGGCTACTTTTGTCATGATCAATTATCAAGAGTCCATTTTTTTCCAAATTTGCCATATTGTTTAATGTTGTAAAAGGCAGTTAGTAGTATATATAAATGCATATTGTGGTGGGTGAATGAAAGGTTTTGTGGTCGGCAATTAACATAATATCCATTCTGCTTGACACATTGATTTGTTGTTGTTGGAAGAAAATGAAAGGGAAATAAAAAGAGTAGCAGTAGACACTCTTTGTTTTTGTTGCAAACCAGCAAGAGGGGGAAATTAAATAGGATTAGTATATATTCAAGCAGTTACTAGCAGTGCTGTATCACAGCTATTATGATAATAATTGTGTTAAAATAGCTTTTGTGTTTAAAGCCAAATGAGTGATAAATTCTTGCTTCTTTTCTTTGGGAAAATTTGTTCGATTATTAAATTTTTTTCAAATCTATCAAGTTGGATTACAGCATAAATATATTCATTTCCACTGCTTAATTTATTAATTTCAGCATCTGGTATTTGAAATTTTATACTTGAATAGAATTATAGGTTTAATACCAACATGTACCCCTGGATATCAGTTTCGAAAAGCTATACAACTATACTACAGTCCATTCTCGATTTAAGGACACTCGATTTAAGAACAACCAAATTCCAATTTGATTGGTCTGTGCTTAATAAGGGCAAAACGACACTCGATACAAGGACACACTCGATTTAAGGACACCATTTTGGCGTTCCCGACTCATTAAAGTGACAGCACGCAAACACCACGCAAATCCACCATAAAATTCTAAACTTGAGTTATAAATACAACGAATTTAGACGGTCTCTCAAGTCGAAAGTCTCGACATGTCAACAGTCTTTTGGCTCAAATTGAATTGCGCTTTCAAAAGTCTGAATTTTATATTCCCATTTTTCTTCCAATTTTTTTAACATGTTTTTTAAATTTTTATGTTCTCTTGTAGCTCTAAATCATGACTTTCTAACGAGCTATGTAACTTGCTAAATGATTTGTAAAATGTAGAGATCAAGAGGTTTTTAAAAAGAAGTCGTGAGGTTTTTAGGGGTTTTCTATTTTTAAAACTTTTTAATCTCTACATTTTACAAATCATTCAACAAAGTTAGATAGCTAATTAGAAAGCCAACATATCGGCTACAAGAAAACACAAAAAATTAATAAAATTATAACAAAAATTGAAAGAAACAATGGCGAAATATAATTTGCTATCGAAAATCAGTGAATTTGCTGGTGAAATTCAGACTTTGGAGGCGTATTTCAGTTACAGCCAGTGTTGTGCACTCGTCCTCCTCTTTCGTCCTCGAGGACGAAGTACAAGCAGCTCCAAAAACGAGGTACGAGGACGAAGACGAAGTACGAGGCTTTAAAATTACAAGTACGAGGACGTGGACGAAGAGGCAAGGACGAGAACGGTAAAGACGACTCGTCCTAAAAAATGAAATGGTAGGCACAGCAACATTTTTACACAAATGTTTCTTCTTGCAGAGATTTCCTACTCTTTACCGAATTTCATCGTCGATTTTGGCAGTCAGCATGGCATATTCGGCCAACTTACTTGAATGTTCGGCCAACTTACATTGCAAAGTTCTGGCCAAAAAACTAGGAGCCTTCACAAGCGAATAAGAAGTCGCGTTCTGTTGTCATTTAACAAAAAATATATAATCATTTAATCAATTTGAGGTAAAAAGTAGGTTTTTTTGCTTTTTAGTACAAAGTACGAGCAAAGTACGAGTAAAAATACAAGGGACAAGAAAAAGACGAGGATGAAGACGAGTAAGAGCAAATTTTTAAAGTCGGTACGAGTACGAAGTACGAGGCCCGAAAATTTTTGGTATGAAGTACGAGGACGAGAAATTTGAAAATGCACAACACTGGTTGTAGCCTAGTCTTTTTAAATCTCATAAAACTTATATGTTTTTAAATCTATCCATCGTCATGTCGATAACTTGTTTTCAAATCTTAAATAACTTCACATAATTTTTTGATTGTCTATCGACATGTCGATAGTGCATTATCAGATAATATGCCGCATTCTAGTGTTTGTTGAAAAACCCTCTCGTAGGAAACCCGTCTTATAGAGAAAACCCTTTTAATAAATAGGTAGGACCTGTCAATTTTTCAACCGTTTCTTCCAAATTTCTTAACGGTTTCAATGATATTTACATAGTCCAATTTTTTACAAGTCACTATTTCGGAGCTATTTTTTGTCTTTACTGCAACGATATTATGCACTGTCCACATATTAAATGAAAACACTCGATTTAAGGACAAGAAGTCTGGGCTTAGGTAAAATAGAACTCGGTTTAGGAACACCCTATTTAAGGATACTCTATTTAAGGACAGTGTTTTAAGCGTTCACTTGAGTTCCCTTAGATCGAGAGTGGACTGTAAAGGATTGCAAAAATTAAAATATTTAAGGATGTAAGCATAGCAACTTTACATTTCAGGTATCTCTATTGAAATTCATAAATTTCTTAACTTTTGAAATCAATCTTAAGAGTCTATAACTTGTTGAAAATATAGAGAGATACAAGTTGGTTCAGTAGTTTAGAATCGGCTACAGTAAAAAATAAATGAAATTTGAAAGTTAGATGGTGTGTAATTGGCTCTGTTGCGATATAGGGGGCACTTTTTTTGCCTTGGTCGCCCCGTGGATTTTTTTTAAAATTTATACCCAGGGCACGTATATGTCCTTTTTAAAAAGATTTGTCTTTTTTTCGGGACCCCAAATCTTTTTTTATTTTTGAAATTTTAGTCAAAATCTTTTTTTTCGCTTCGAAATGGCAATAAAATGACCTTTTTCCTTCAAAATGGTCAAAATGTCCTTTTTTTGAAATTTTGAGATACGAGCCCTGTTTATACCCATTTTTAGCCATACAAAAGGCGCAAAATTACTGTTTAGTGATTGTTGTTATTTAATTTATCAGTTACAGTCGAACCTCGATATAACGACACACCGATATAAGGACACCCTCGATATAACGACACCCAAAAATTGACCAATTTCAAAAATTTGGTCAGCTTTGACTAAAATCTATTCAAATGAACCCTCGATATAACGATACCCTTAAGCCGGTCTTTTGGGGTGTCGTTATATCGAGGTTCGACTGTATAATGTAGCTTATAAAATATATTTTGTGTTATATGCTGAGGGGGGGGCCGAACACTTGTGGATGTCGTCGACAGACCTGATGTAGCTGCCCTTTGCTTGAAAGATGTTCTTACCTATGACACCAATCAAGCCGTTACGTTCTATGTTGGTCTGAAAATTCTAAGTATTGAATCTATCTGTGATGTTTGTGGCTCGAAAATGCTCACCGAAAAGAGAAGTGAACGTGTTGAAGGAATCCAGGTTTTCAGTTTACCGCAATTATTTGTTTAGTTGAGGTGCCTTCGTAAGAAGAAACTTTGCTCGAGAAAATCCATTCGAACCGGTACTTTCTTTACGCGGTTTCAACTCCCATTGGCAACCTGGCTGGTCATCTTCTACATCTGGGCTAATGACTACAGCAACAAGCAAATCGTGAAAGAAACAGGGTTACGTGCCGCTAGCATGTGCGATTGGCTTTATATTTGCAGAGAAGTTTGCCTAAAGTGAAACAAGGAATAATTGAATCTACAATCTTTAAAAATTCAGTTATTGCCATAATCAACGCATACTTGGAAGAGTGTACCGTTACGTGGAATTAATGAAGCCAGCATATGCAAAAGGAAGCACATTCGTGGGCGTGCAAGGGTTGGAGCGTCTCAGTGGGTTTTTGGCGGAGTCGAGCGTGGGGATGGCGTTTTGGCATTCACTTTCCAGGTCAAAGATCGTACCGAAAACATTGTTAAGCATGATTAGGAAGCACATCCTTCCAGGTATCATTATAGCGGAATGTTAATTATATTATAATTTTAGGGGCATCTATTATCTCTGACGAGTGACCTGCATATAAGAAGCTAAGCAAGAGACTTGGACAGTATGTAGGATACAATCACCACACGATGTGCCACAAGAGACGCTTTGCCAGGTATAGTATACAATTAAATCAATAATGTTCTAGTCATTTTTGTAGGACAGTCGTTGAAAATGGAATTCTGCTTCGAGTGCATATCAACAAATGTGAAGGCCAGGGGATGCACATGAAACACAAGATAAAGAGATTCATTGGGACAAGCAATGCAAACACAGCATCCTATGTGGAAGAAGCCGCGTTCAGACAAAACTGCCGAGCCTCAGGATGGGATATTCTAAGTAAATTTCTAAAGCAACTATATTCAATTTACAATGCTCAATAATTGTAATGTCCATGTATATATTGTGATGTCTATGTATATACATTAATGAAATTTGTTTCCAAAAAACGTTTAGAAGAATTTTTTAAAAAAATCCACAGGGGGAACCAAGGCAAAAAAAGGTGTCCCCTCTATCGCAACAGAGCCATTGATAAAATTAGGTAATAGATTTTAGAGATTTTATTACAGTAACTTGCTTACAACTAGTTAATTTATTCACAAATCTGAAAATTCAGGATCCTTTGTTAGTTAATTAAATTTAGCAAATATTCTTTAATAACCATAAATCTTACAGTCAACTTTGATTACCAATATTTGCAAACTCCACAATTAATTATATAAACTGTAAATTATATGAACTATATTTTTTACAGTTAGCTTTGGTATTCATAAATTTTACAGCTAATTCTCATAATGCTACTTCTTGTTTTCATCCTCCGGTTCAATTCAATACATAAAAATGATTAATCCAACATGTGGTCTTTCTAACACTTTACTCAATTTCACAGCAATAACATTCGTAACTCGTAAAAAACACATCCAGCACGTCAAGCCTTTCTCCACACATAGTCAAAAATATAGTATAGAGCTGGTAAGAATTCTTGAGCTATCCCATATTCTTTCTGAGATTTTGTACTTCTTTTATTGTTTTTTAAAAATTTGGCACGATGTGTACTTTTATTTGTGGACTTAGATTGCAGAATGTTATTGTTTTGAAGCTAACTAAAGTATCACAAAGACGACGCATTGCAAAGACGACGTGATAATCTTTATAAGTATGTTGACTGTATTTATCCATCAGTTAGATTTTTCTTTCATTTCATTTTTTCTGGCATTTTTATAAAAGCGACCATAAAAGCGGGCAGGAGTGATAAAAGCGGGCGGGACATTTGGATTGTGCCGATTCCGATTGTGCCAATGCAAACTGTTGCAATTCAAATAGTGCTAAGTTCAAATTTTGCCAATGCAGATTGGACCAGATTCACTGCCATTGCGAAATTGTGTAAAATCATGTAAAAAAAGAATTTTTTTGTTATGATGCATTTTTTCGATCGCTACTGTAAATAGTTCTCTTATAATTTAAAGTTTTTTCTCATAGTTGACATTTTACAAAATGATAATATTTCTTGAATTTTAATTTTTAATATATTTGCAATTGTTTTCGTTGAAAAAACGTCTTCTACACTTACAGGGGCATTCTCACCTGTTCAAAATTTGTCCCCGCCAATTCAAAAAAATTTCCTAATCATTGAACTTCTTTACGGATTTTTTAACTTGGTTTCTAACAAAAACTATACCTAAAATTGAATTCTAGGCCTTGTTTTGTTAGAAACCAAGCAGAAAAATCTGCTCAGAAGTTCAATTATTAGCAAAAATGTTTGAATTGGCGGGGACAAATTTAGAACAGGTAAGCATGCCTTTTTAAAAAACAAAAATATTTAGCATTACTTATCAAATATTGGCCATGACCTCAACTTCCATCATGAGTCAGCTGCAACAACACCAGTTAAATAGTAATAACCAGAACATGCTGTTGAGCAGCGAGGAAGAAGACGAGGACGAAGAAGGTACTAGCACAGTTTCCAGCACTTCCACCCACCATCAACCACATCACCCCCAATCTGGCAGCATCGACCAAGAAGCCAGAAGTCGTTTCAACCACACAAAAGCACTATTTGAGCATTTGGAGCGGTGCCAAGACATGCCCTCTTTTTACAGTCCAAGACTGCAGCGTTCAGCAAGTCAGCCTGGACAAGAGGCTGTCGCAGTGAAGGCTAGCTCACCACCAACAGTTCCTCCTAAACCATCTGCACCCAGCCAAAAGAGTGAGCCACATAGCAGTCCATTGAGCCAGGTGAGAAATAAGATCACTTTTAAAAAATTTTGCTTAAATTTGATTTTAAAATTGATCACAATGATAAAATTAGAGTCGCGAAATTTACCAGCAAATTGCCGGTGATTTACAATGATTGATTGATTTACAAGTTTAGATTAGTTTACCAGTTTTGCTGGTAAATTACCGCTCAAAAACTGAGATTTCCATGGGTTTAGTCTCGAAAGACTTGGAAATCGACTGGGCGAGGGCTTTAAAATTGGCTTTCAAACACACCCCTTAACTTTTTGATCCCCTTAACAATTTCTTCTAAAAATTCAGGAAAATCTTATGCGCTTTACAAAAGTTAATGTTTCTTTCATGTGTCTTGTTTTATTGCTTGCGCCTTTGTTTTGAAAAATTGCAATTCCATAAATCTAAAGAAGTCAAAAATTGTGATACCGTATTACCTCTAATAGCTCCCCTGCGCTAATAACCCGCCCCCCCCTCAACTTTGAGGACCTACATCTCAGCCGCGAATCAGTTTTTCGCAAAGCTGTTTATTGCGTTTTCTTTACCGATTCCGCTTGTTCTATTGTGAATTTTCACCCAAAAATCTCGAGATTGACTCAAATTTTTCCGATTTTCGGGCATACAAAAAATAACTCCCCCGGGGGAGCTATTAGAGAAAATCCGGTAATTAGTTTGTCATTTAAGTTGCTTTTATTGCAACAAATTTTAAAAATTTACAGGTAACGAAAAATTTTACACAAATGGTCAACGACTTAGAAAAAATAACTACTACACCCACTGCTACAACTGCGGCTTCTTCTCGAATGCCTGTTACAAACACATTCTCTAAACCAACTTTCCAAACATCTTACTCCAGGTATTTTTCTTATTTTTTTAATAAAAATATTATTGTTGATTTTTTTAACTATTAAAGATGCACTCCACCTACTTCTGCTGTTGCCAAGCCAGCAGAAAGCGGTTTAAGAAGTGAAGAAAGGCAAGTGAAAGGTGGAACACTTGAGTGTTCTGCAGATAAGGACACTGGCGTCTACTCACCTTATTGGAGAGACCCTGGCTACTATAAGCGGAGATTTGGTGTGAACGAGCAGCAGCAGGACGGATTAGAAGGTAAGGGCTTTGTTTTCTGCTTAAAAAATTGTCGATGAGGCTTGAAAGTCTACAAATTCTCCCCTTTTCTGTTTTCTCTAATATTATAGGAGGATAACTATGAACTGTTAGCAAATACCGTATTCTCTTTCTTATTAACCGTTTGAAAATGGAACAGTTTTGAAACTAGGGCTTAGGCTTAATTATTATTTTTTAATTTATCGAATAACACGGGTGGACGAAGGCATTTTTCGCCCACATTATTCTGCAAGCCAATCGCTTGAAAAACAACAAGGAGGACCAAGCTGCTTTTCATAACAAAAAATAACACTGCGGAGGACTAAGTTGTTTGGGAACACCAGATTCAGCAGGAGAACCATGATCTTCTCAGATAGTTCTTCGTAGAATAGTTTCTCCGATGATTACCTCCAATATTTAAGATAAGAGTAGTTTATAATTGTTTATGAATTATATTTAAGACTCTTCTACTAACATTATGGAAGATGCCGATCAAAATTCTAGGTAATTATTTTAACCACTATTTCATTTATATGTCACCCATTTTAAGCGAGTCTGGTGAATCGGTACCGTCGGAACCGAGGCCCAGTCAGCAACAAGCATCTACCCCGTTCTATCGACAACACTCTTTGCCATCTCCTCACATAAGCGATCCCACGGCTACTGCTAACAGTAACAACAGTACTAGTTTTGTGTTGATTCGAAGACAACCAGCAGGTAGCCATGGCTCAGCCTCTTCTGCCACTAACTCCAACATTGTGGAAGACCTATCGGAGACCAAACGCGGTCTGAGTCCAGAGAGGTAAGAACTATTGATTTTATCATTGACAATAATTATCTGACTAATTTCATGACTTTTTAATGTAGATTATGCAGTAATATTGATAGTTAAAGATAAGGTTGACTGTAAAGCATAGAGTTAATTAAGATGAATTCAATTTATACAGTTAATTAGAATGACTATGAAGTAAAACATTTGTATTTTAATTTCACAATACACAAGATTGTATTTTAGGGTCGATGCCTTGAACCGGAAAGTGTCGTTTTCCACAGCTCCAATCAAAATATTCAAGACCCATGCTGTGGACGAGTATGATCGACGCAACGAAGAAATTGATCCAGTAGCCAGCTGTGCTGAGTATGAACTAGAGAGAAGGCTTGACAAAATGCAACTCTTTGATGTTTATCTCAACAAAGGGCCTGAAGGGCTGGGTGTTAGCATAATTGGTTAGTAGAATTTATTCATTTTTTTGCATTTCATAAAGAGCAATTTTTAGGAATGGGTGTAGGAGCCGATTCTGGTTTAGAAAAACTTGGAATCTTTGTAAAGTCGATTACAGCAGGCGGAGCTGTTCATAGGAATGGTAAAATTCGGCAGTGCGATCAAATAGTAAGGGCTTTTTTTATAAATTTTGTATTAGTTGTTGTGGTTTGTAGGTATCTGTGGATGGAGTATCATTAGTGGGTGTCAGCCAACTCTTTGCAGCGCAAACTTTGAGAGCTACTGGAAATTGTAAGTTCTTTGCCAACAAACTTTCAATATCTAATTGATTAATAAAATTTATAAGCTGCTATTGGAGTCGTAAAAATGTCATTAGAATGCAATCAATCAATAAAAACTTGACAAAAAATATATATTTTTTTTGATAGTTCACTTGTTTTTCGGTACTCTTTTCTTGTGTAGTTGGGGTTGTTGAATGCTTAGGGCATAGTTCCATTTGAGCGCTTTACTTTTTACCATATATTTTTCGGAAATTATTTATGTCAATTATTGCTTTTCACCTCAACTTTTTCTCGCAAAAAATAATGTTTGAGTTATGAATGTAACAACTGCTTAAAAAAATATAATAGTAGTAAAAATCTATTTAGCCGTCACATTTACAATCGGCAGAGAGCCGAATCTGGAAGACAGCGAGGTGGCCCAACTTATCAACCAGGTTTTTCTTTAACACATTTGCATGTCCTATAGTTGCTGTAACCCATTATTCAGTCTCTCGAGCAAGACCGCCTTAGATTACTCATGCAACAACAACAGCAACAAAAACAGACATTTGCTCAACCCGTGAAAGCATCTCTTCAAAGACCACAAAATGACGAAGATAGTGAAGATGAGGATCTTCCCAAAACTGCACTTCCACCTAAACTAGACAAAGTGGTTAGACCAATGGCTAACAGCAATAATGACCAGCAATACAAGACGAACAGCAATGAAGCACAGATCAAAGCAAAAATAGTAGCGTTAGTGTCAGAACTAGATGGAAGTCAGAAAAAGGCTGAGCAAATGAACGATGTTCTAGAAAACACGAGGTCGCATTACGCTCAACTAGAGAATAAATATGACCAGGCCAGAGAAATGCTCAGAAATTATCAGGAGAGGTAACATTTGACACTATTTAAGAAGTTTGTAAATTGTTTAAGTAAAATAGGATTTTAAAAAAGATAATTAATTAAATTCTTAACAGCTAAATAAAGGCTTCTTGCCAATTGGCAATTGATACCAAAATAAAAACATTTCGAATATTTTTGGAGTTTAATTTAAAAAAACTGTAAAATCTGTAGATCACCGATATTGACTATAAAACATACAGTTGAGTAGCATTAATTAATAGTTATTAATTAATTAATAGTACGCTTCAGTCAATTATTCATCATAGTGAACTAATTTAGCAAGTAGTAAAAATATAGTCAACAAAAAACAACTATAGAGGTTAATCATTTAAAATACAGTCAAACCTCGATATAACGTACCCCCTGGGGGCCGCGTAAAGGGTACGTTATATTGAGGGTACGTTATATCGGGGGTTAATTTGACGGAGCTTATTATTGAAGGGACCGACGCAAGGGGTACGTTATAACGAGGGGTACGTTATATCGGGGGTACGTTATATCGAGGTTTGACTGTAACTGTAAATTCTACATTTGATTGACAAGAAAGTATGTAAAGCAGCAAAATGATTAAAAATTTTGTTACAGGGAAAAGGAACTAATGGAGCGAGAAGAATGCCATGTGGAGCAGCTAAGAGAGAAAGACAATCATTATGGTGTTCTCGTAGGACAATTGAAGAATAGGATTGATGAATTGGAAGAGAAACTTAATCAGATGGCTAAACGAAGAGTCAGTTTGGTAGAAGGCGAATTGACACAGTTAAGGTGAATTGCAAACAATTAAAAAAATTTCGTGCTTTTAAATGACCATTGAGTCTAACCGCAGTATAGATTTTTAATTTCACGGAAGACAGATTTTTTATCGAGAAATATTCAAAGTTTTTTTTGAATTATTTTTACTAGCATTTACATTTTGCGTATTATTCGAGCTAAATCTCAAAACGACATAAAAATTTTAGTTTAATGGAAATCTTGTAATTTGTCTGATTTGACAATGTCAAGCACCGTTGGCTTGACTAGTGGATGTTTTAAAATGTTTAAAAAAGAAAAATTAGACCTAGTGGCAAACGAAAAAAAATGGGAGTAGTTAAGCTGTCCTAGCAAATTCGGCATTAACGTGATGTTTTTTCAAGGAAAAAAGACCCTAGTGACCCTTAACCGGTATATTTACATAACTAAATTCAACTTCAGGGAGCAACTAGCCAACTGTCAAAGATCACCAGCACAAACTCAAGTGCCATTGAAAGATATAGATGAGGATGATGAGGCTACTTTGCGAAGCTCTAAAGCTAGCAAGGAGCAAGTAACACCTAAAGACACTCGCCAACCAGCTGTAATGCAGTCCAGTGTTAGCTCTTCAGTGACGGCTGTTACCTCTCCTCCACCCCCTCCTCATGCAACTCGAGTCAGTGCTCCTAGACATGCAGGTCTTTCGCAAAGACCCCTGACCTGTGCTGCTGCTACAAACAATGGATCGACAAATTCGGCACATTACGAAAGGTTTAATAATATTAAAAAAAATATTTTTTATATATTAAAAGTTTAAGGTTAATTATGAATGGCATACAAATCAATGCTAGTGATGCAGGTGCGAATGGTCAAATATTATTAAAAATATAAAAAAATTGGATAAATTTAAGGTGCTCCACTTGTCAAATCTGAAAACTTTTATTCCACCGCAGCACATATAGATGTGAATCAGCAAGCATTAGAAGAATATTACCATTATCAACAGCAATCCCAAAGATATATGCTTGCATCTTCACTTTCACACACAACTAATTGCGATAGTCCAGTGCCCAGGAATGATGGTTTTGGTTATGGATCTGGTTGCTCGCCTAGAATAAGTATTGAATTTTGGTAGTTTTCATCAAAAATAAAAAACTCTCAAGCTAGAGTTTAGCTCTTTGAATAATTTAAAAAATTTACAAAATACTTATCTGAGGATCTCAGTTTTGATAACTTTTAGGCGAGCCCGCGTCTCCAGCCATGCCTCAAAAAAGCAATCACTTATCCAGCAAAAACAGAATTCTTTTCCCATTGAGAAAAAGATATATTCAAGGTATATACCGCTTTTTTCAAATAGCAATCCAACAATTTTTTTGCTCACCATTCAGCTGAAAATGAGTTTTGGCGAGAAAATGTAGAAGCACAGGTAGACAGACTACAAACACTAACTACAATAAAAAAAATTATATTTTATTTTTTAAGGGCCTACAAGTTTTGCAATGGACAACAGACGAAGTTTGCCAACTTCTTATTCATATTGGTCTAGGTACATTTTATAATATTGTTTTTAAGCATACATCAAATATTGAATTCGGCTACGTGTGTTTGCCGTAAACGGATAATTATTTTTGCTTATCATTACTGTAATTTTTCAAGTATGTTTAAAAAATTACTCCGAATTATAAAAAAATATTCAAAATCAATTATTAAAAATTAAATTGTTTATTAAAAAAATCAGATTAAGTTTTGTGAACATATATATTTTTTAGACAAATACATTCCCGAGTTCACAGTCAACCAGGTAAATGGTCCTAAATTTTTGGAGCTAGACGGCAATAAACTGAAAGCGATGGGCATATACAATCACTCGGACAGGACTGTCATCAAGAAGAAAATCAAAACAATAAAATCCCGCATTGAGAGGGAAAGAAAAGTGTTAGAGAAGGAGAGTCGGATGAGAAAATTTGCAAGCTAAAATCTGGTAATGAAGACACTAAATTGAACACTAAATTGTTAAAAAAAGTTTGTGAAAACTCGGAATTTAGCTAGGTCTTGAAGCAGATTTCTATAGTTCTGAAAAAATTTGAAAACTAAACTTATTCTAAAATGAGTATACCGTATTGTCTCTAATTAGGCCTCCGGGTCCTTATTTTTCAACCCCTCGAAAATCGGGAAATTTTGAGGTCGATCTGGAGATTTTTGAATAAAAATTGAAAATCTAAAAAGCGGAATCCGTAGAACTCGTGGGAGTTAAGAAAACGCAATAAACAGCTTTGCAAAAAATTGACTCTGGGTTGAGGGGGGGGCCTTATTAGAGGAAATACGGTATAAGAAAGTTTAAAATTAATTACAAGAAAACGTTATTGTAAAGTATTTAAAAAATCCCTTTCAATAGAGGTGTGCACGGTATTGGGATCCCTTCCGCATCGGGATCCCCTTCCCGAATCCCTCCCGATCGATTTTGAAAATCCCTATCCTGATCCCGAAAATCGCCAAATTCCGATAACCATTTCAAAAATTATTCACATTTTTCACACCAAATTTTCTTATTTTCGCTTAAATTTGTGGTTTTTACTCGTGTCTGAGATCATATTAGATAGGTCATGTTACGGTTTCTTTTATAGACGAGTGCTTTTTGGAAGATTGGTCATTTCGTGAAGTTATGTGCGACAGGAGTAAAATGTGAAGTGTTTTATTTCAACTTGTTTGGTATACAGTCAGACTTTAGTGGTCCCTTTAAAATTGGTCCCAAGGGGCGCCATTAAATCGAGATTTGACTGTACAGTCAACTCTCGCTATACAGTCAACTCTCGCTATACAGTCAACTCCCGCTACACATCAACTCTCGCTATACAGTCAACTTCCGCTATACAGTCAACTCTCGCTATACAGTCAACTCGTTATACAACTCCGCTACACATCAACTCTCGCTATACAGTCAACTTCCGCTATCAACTCTCGCTATACAGTCAACTCTCGCTATACAGTCAACTCCGCACATCAACTCTCGCTATACAGTCAACTTCCGCTATACAGTCAACTCGCTATACAGTCAACTCCTACATCAACTCTCGCTATACAGTCTCCGCTATACAGTCAACTCTCGCTATACAGTCAACTCTCGCTATACAGTCAACTCTCGCTATACAGTCAACTTCCGCTATACAGTCAACTCGCTATACAGTCAACTCTCGCTATACAGTCAACCGCTACACATCAACTCTCGCTATACAGTCAACTCCGCTATACAGTCAACTCTCGCTATACAGTCAACTCCGCTATACAGTCAACTCTCGCTATACAGTCAACTCTCGCTATACAGTCAACTCCCGCTACACATCAACTCTCGCTATACAGTCAACTCCCGCTACACATCAACTCTCTTATACAGTCATCTCTTATATACAGTTAACTCACACAGTCAAATCTCGCTATAGCATGGTTTTTTGGCGGTTCCAGCCACCACACCATATGGAAAGTTGACTGTAGTTGGAATTATTAGAGTTTAATAAAAAATAGTTTCAATATGCCTTCTTAGTGCCTGCGGTTTTCGGAAGTTAGACCAAAAGTTAAACAAATCCCGAAATTTTGATCGGGATACCGACAGGGTCCCAAATTTTTTTACGTAATCCCGATCCCGAATCTTTATGAGCCCCCGTTCTCGAAATCGAGGCCGAATGCACACCTCTACTTTTTAACACAATTGCTGAATTTTTTTACAAAGTTAAGCTTTGGTGCGAGTACACATTTTTTTTTAATTCGCAAACTTTTTTAACAACTTAGTTTTTGCGATAATGTAACATGATTACATCAATGCCTTATGTATTTTGCACATGCAAACATTTCCCTAAATTGCCTTTGTTTTATTTATTCTTTATTGCAATTATCAATAGGGATGAACTAGCTAAATTTATTTTTTTTCAGTTACTCATTTAGCTAAATTCAGTATTGAAACACTGAAATTTTTTAAAAATGTTTAATACAGAGATATCCATCAACATTCCATACTATTATTTTTTATCCTTTTCTATAGATTAAGTGTGATAAATTATTTGTTTATATATGATTTTAAATCAACAAGCAACATTTTAACTAATAAATTATTTTACTCTTTTGTTGCATGCAATTTGATGTGGAAAACACTAGTTCCTCTAATAGCGCTTCGAAAATGCGGAACTCTTCTAGTTCCCCCCATACTTTTTTTAAGTTACTTAAAATGCAAAACTTATTTTTTTCACTTAACAAGATAAAAGAAACATTTGTTAGCACTTTCTATAATAAAAATTATTAAAAAATATAAATTCTTGTTATTTTTCTTATTACGGAAAAACAAATGGTAGAATGCCAAGAACAAACTGTAAAAAATCAAATGCAAAAATTGTGATTTTGATTATCCAATAAGCAATACCTGCTAAGGGATCCTATCTTAGGAAGTCAACTTGTTTAGTTAAAAAAAATACACAATTTCGTATTGAAATATCCTTAGAAAAATGCTTTTAGGAAAAAAACTGGTAAAAAATTTGACAGAGATTGGGCGGAAATTTATTAATTGTTGACTATAAAATTTACAATTGAAAAAATTTAACTGTGAAATAAATTGCCCACTCAAAAGCTTGAAATTTTTTTCAAATTTGTGTTCTGAAAATATTTCATTGGTCAATAAAAGTAAAGTTAATCAGGAACATCCCCTCTACCCTGAAATACACGTTTTAGCATCTGCTTACCAACCAGCTAGCCTGTTGTATAATAGTTGTGATGCCTCAGGGCATCGATGAAGATCCGTTATATTGTTTGTTTTTCATTGTCTAGTTATCTAATAGCGACAGACATTTTTTCCACCAAACCACTTTTGGAGCCATTAAATTCAACTATTTCAAGCATCTAAAAACTAACTTTGCAAAGTTTTAAATTTATTGAAGAGATGATAAGATGCATCTATTGCATGTGTGAGTCAAGCTGATGGAATAATTCAGCCTCAGGGCTTTTTTTAGTTGCTTCATATTATTGTTTGAATGATGTTGATGATGGCGTAAACACTAGCATGGTTGCAGCCGGAAGTGTAGCTTTGTGGATATCTCGGCTACAAGTTGCTTGCATTAGCTAGTTTTGATTGAATAAAATGGTTATCCATCACTATTTTTCTAGAGTTGTTATGTTGTCTTAGTAATTGTCTGCTTTTTTAAGCTGGTTTTGACCGCTAGACAGTTATGCATAGTTATGCAATAGTTTTGATGCTTTTGTTTTACTTTGTAGTTTTGTTTATTACCGTATTTATCTATTAAATCCCCCTCTCCAATAACTCGCCCCTCTATAATAACTACTACCACCCCCACCCCCTAAACGGTCATTTTTCGCTAAACCGTGTTTGTGGTTAATTTTTTTAGTTTTAATTTAATATTTTACTTAATTAAAAAATAATGTAAAAAGACTGTTTAAAAAAATAAAAACTTGAAGGGTGATATTTATTCTGAAATTTCTTCTTCCATAATGATACTTACCTAAATGATACCCTGAGTACGGGTTGATACCCTGAGTACGGGTTGATACCCTGAGTACGGGTTGATACCCTGAGTACGGGTTGATTATCCAAAAAACGGTTTTGTTCGATTATTAACCTATTTAGTAAGCCATATGCGTATCATTAGGACAGACTCAAACATGTTTCGTAATATAATCTAACACATACTAACTATGTAAGCGATTAACCTGAAATCTAATACGAAGAAGTGTTCCAGTTCAAGAAGTATAAAGCCTACTTAACAGACTGATATCCAGAGTATGTGGAGGTGTTCTTATATCAGTGTGCTCTTATATCTAGAGATGATGACGGGACGGGACGGGACAATTCCGTCCCATCCCGTTAATTTTAGAGAATCGTCCCGTCCCGGAATCCCGCTCGGAAATTTTTTGGCACCTGTCCCGTCCCGGTGTCCCGTCCCAAAAAATTTATTTAAATTCCGTCTTGTCCCGTCCCGATTCAATTTTTCAACAACTACCTTCAACTTGTAATTACAGTCAACCCTCGATATAACGGACCCTCGGTATAACGTCCCTCCACGGCCGGTCACACTGCGGGCCGTTATATTGAGGGTTGACTATACCATGAATCAGATCTTACAGGAAGCCCAACAAACGTGAATCAATCGGAAGAATGTCAAACGTATAGAAATTGAAGCATGAATAAGCATGAATAAAGCATATAGGATTGAAATTCCCGATCGGAAATTTTTATGACCGTCCCGAAAATCTTCCCTGTCCCGGGGTCCCGTCCCGATATAACTTTTTGACCTGTCCCGTCCCGCGTCCCGTCCCGAAATTTTTAAATTTGAATTCTGACCCGTCCCGTCCCGAAAAGGTCAAGCCATCATCTCTACTTATATCCAGGTTTGACTGTATAAAGTGTAAAATTAACGAAGTTAACTTTGTGATTATGTAGCGGCATAATTTAACTGTAGAAACCACAGTTGTTGAGCTGAATTATATTTTACATAAAAATTTGCCACCTTTCATTTTTTCAAATTTTCAAAAGGTGGCAAACACCTGAAGGAGCAAGTCATATGTTGGTCACCATGGTCATACGGCCAAATTTATAAGTGCTGAATTTCGAATTCGATGTGTGAAAGTGTGTGTCAAAACCTAATTAATTACAGTAGTTGTTTTTTTTGGAATTTCAGCTGGTTTACTACGCTTTATTGCCACAGGAGGGTTTTTTTCGAGAATTGAAGAGGGTTAGGACATCTTTAGGTACCGTATTATCGTGCCTGACTCTCCCCATTGTCAACAAAGTTTCTTTATCAGATAATTTAGTTTATTTTAGCACAAACTCAATCAACAAAATTGCGGCGGCGCCGACAGGCTAAAAAATAAAATATTTAGCATAGACTGAGATATATGTCCTCAAGCTAGTGGGTGCAGCTCTATTGAGTTTGATTATAGCGATACGGTTTAAATTTTGCGACTATCATAGTTAACTGTGAATAAAACACATGCCACAGTTAACTGTGAGCTAAACGGTTTTCTAAACAGTTATTTTCAGTTTTAATGGGCAGTGGCAGTAATCGTACTATTTAATGTGTTCAAAAACTCTATAGTAATATCTAACTATCGTGAGTAATTCGGAATTCCTAAGTCTCCTTAACTATTCTTAGCATTCAATGAGTCATAGTTCCATCTAGAAACTAGTTTTCCATATTAATAATATCCACATCAATCATAATTTATGCTAGATTAGACCAAAACCTGGTTAAAGCGTGTATTTGATCAAATTTTGAGCGCTCTTCCGGAACGCATATAATTGGCAAAAAACATTTATAATTCATGCATATTTATCAGTTTTCTGTTTGTTTTGGCGGCAGTTAGCATACAAAAAACAGAACATTGAAGCTGAGAAGAAAAGTGTTGATCCAGCAAAACTAGTGTTTGTGTGCGTCAAAAAGTCTTCTTTCCTGATCTTCTTTAGCGCACAAAGGAAGAGTGGTGGTAGCTGACTGCACATATCCTCTTTAGCCTGGGGGCTGGCTAGCGCAACACTTTCTACTTTCACTGTCTCTGCTACTTCTGCTACCGCTGACCACCAAAATATATAACGGTGGTTCAAAATTTTCAAGTGGTCAGACATCTGCATCTGTCTTCTTCTTTTTTCTGCAAGGTGAAGGTGAAGGAAAAGCAGGTTTTACAAAGGCGTCTGCATTGCCTTCTTCTATCTCACTGTAGTTAGCCACTGCTGCATGCAAACTGCTGATAAAACATCTGCAACGGGCAGCAGCAGCATCATCTTTCTAGTCAGCTATATAGATGGTGGTATTGCCTAATCTAGTTGGAGCTTTTTATATGTCTGTCTTTTTCCTTTATCAATTACGTTATTTTTATGAGGTGCTGTTATTTGTAGTAAACTAGTTGGGTTAAGATTGGTTGAGATTGCATTAGCCGCTTAAGTTTTTATCCTCAATATTATTATTTTGAAGTTACAGAAGTCTAATTTATTATTTATGAGTTTTTTATAAGGCTGTAGGTGAAAACATCCCTTAAATTATATGTTTACCCCTTTAAATTTATTTTTACCCTCTGAAATTCGAATTTTGAACAAAACATGTGTTTACCTCCTCAAATTGTGTGTTTGCCCCCGCAAATTCAAATTTTTTACCTACTCAAATCTACTTTTCACTCCACGTTAACTTTCAATCTTCTCTTGTAAAAAACGAGTTTAGATCACATGTTTACGTGTCTTTGACAAAATATGGCCTTGAAGGGTTAAAAATTTTGAATTTTAGAGGGTGAATACACAATTTGAGGAGGTTAACACATACTTTAAGGGGTTAAACACATATTTTGTTCAAAATTTGAATTTGAGGAGGCAAACAATAAATTTAAGGGGGTAAAAACATATTTAAGGGGTGTTTTCAATTAGAGCCTAATTAATTCAAATTAATTCCATAAACTTGTTTAAAGAATATTTTTTAAATGTAATAGTTATTTCTAGCACTAGAAAGAAAGGCAGACTGCAAAGGTTTTTAGACCTGCTGAGCACGAATATCGCAAAATCGGACCTCCATACATAAGTGCAGTGCACTCAAAAAAAGCCCTGTTTTAACAGCGACTCTTTGTAAAATGGACGGTTTTTTCTTCAGGCTGGTTGGCAGTAAACCTTTCTAGTTTTTGCGGCAAAAAATAAATTTACGGCAGAAGAAGATTTGCGGCAAAAAAAGTATTGCAATACAGTCCACTCTCGATAATCGGTCACCCCTAATCTGATTTTTTAAAGATTTGGTTGGTTTGATATTGAGAATAGTCCTTATTACTTATTAACTAGTAAAAGTTACTTATATATAGAAGGTACATTATTTAAACCTGAAAATTCTAAATTGATAGTTTCTAAAAACTTACCGGATGAAATCACATTAAGTAACATTTCACCATGATTTTTATTTGACAGAGCTGCATATAGTTTTAACGGAGATCATATAGAAGATATAAATGATCCAGGTAGAGCAAGTTTAATAAAAGGCGTAATAACTTATCCATCAAACTTAAGTTAACAAAATATTTTTCGGATAGATTTTAGATAGTTCAGATTAATTTCAATATAAAATTCAGAAATATGCATCTTCAAGGGATGGAAATTTATCATTTCGCATACCATGGAGTCATGTATTTGGTTTTGCAGAATGTTATAAAAAACTGATATATGGAGTACAACATACTTTATCTTTATATAGAAATGTTCAAACTAAAAATGCAATGTTTGCAAGAGATTCAAAATCAGAATCTAAATTTACAATTTCTTAAATACATTGGATGATTCCTAAAATTATGCCAAGTTTAGATATGGAAATTATACTTTGTTTTTAATACCATATACTGAAACTTGAGTGAACAAAATACTTTTGGATTGATTTAGATAGTTCAGATTCATTTAAATATAAAATTCAAAAATATGTACTAAAATGTAGCTGAAATCTGCGCTGCATTTTGGTATATGACATATATGTAGACGTTCAAAAACAAAAACTTGGTATAAAAGGCGGAGAATGAATTTGAGAAATTCCCAATTTCGGAGAGGGCGCTTATTAGAGAAAATACGGCGACTAACTCTTGCTCATAACTTGCGGAGTTTTTGGCGGATCCGCACCGAATTTTTAAGCATAAAGCATAACAAAACATATATATTTTTTAAAATGACTTTTTCTGGTTTTTTTTCACGACAAATACTTTTAAAATCCGGTTTTGTCCGGTTGCCCACTTTTCGGCCTGAGAGTGCACGAGTAAAAAGAAGCAGAATTAAATAACCTAATGGTTTAATTACACTCTACCCACCTGCCTGAAGAAAATACCATCCATTTTACAAAGAGTCGCTGTTAAAACTTTTTTGAGTGCACTGCACTTATGTATGGAGTTCCAATTTTGCGATATTCGTGCTCAGTAGGTCTGAAAACCCCCAGGTAGACAATTTTTACAGTCGGCCTTTCTCGTGTTAATGCACTATTTTGAGAGTGCTTGTTTGTTCATTATATCAATTGTCCAGTAGCTGATCTTTTGGATTTGGTAAGCCCTGACTTTGAAGTGAGATATTATTCGGCCAGATCCGATCAAATTTTGATATAAATATTGTGATTTGAATGCATGGTCCAGAACTTCCGGAACAGAAGTGACATTTTTTAATAACTATCCTACGGTTAAATTTGACTACAGTCAACTCTCGCTAATCCGTCATCTCGCTAATCCGTCACTCTTGATAATCCGTCACCCCACGGCTGGTCCCAAGGGGTGACGGATTATCGAGAGTGGACTGTATTTTAATGTATTTTGTTAAGATTCTTATTTTTTTTTGTCTTTTCATGCATTGAAAACTATAAAACACGTTTTTTGAATTTTTTTTTCGTTCGAGCTTTTAAATTCTTTTATACAATTTTTCTATTTGATTTTACATACTTGTAGTTTACTTTTCTATATTTTTAAACCAAATTACATTGTATTGCAGCTTGGGCAATCGAAATAAGCATCAATTTAGTCGAAACTAATGCTGTAATTTTTATCTCTATATATATATATGTTGATTTGCTGTCTAAATTCTTCTGAATACAACCTCAAGTATATTAACAAGATGACCTATATTATTTTTGTAAGTTTTCGCAATTTAAAATTAACGCCTATTAGAACAAGTTTTGCAGATCACAATTTTGAGTAGTCTGAGCTGCAGTTTAGTGCAATCACATGCTCGTTTAGATGCTGCTCCTGTAGTTGCCAGAGGATACGTTACAAGTCAGTCCCAGGCGATCGTTTCGCCTAGCTGTCTACCTAGTGTCCCATCTGGCTGTTCTTTGACAGGTTCACTATTAACTTATTGCTTAGGCTTAGATAGTTGACTTTAAAATTAAAAAACCTTTGGTTTTCAACAAGTTGGCTTTTGTTCATCTTTTATATTTTAAAATAAAAGCTTATTAAAATTTTAAAGTATAATTTGTATAAAAAAATTTAAATTTAGAAACTTTTAAAAATAACTACAAGTTTCAATTCAAACATTTCAACTATAAATTTGAATAACCCTGGCCAGACCTGGCTTGCGGTACTTAGTTAAATGCTCGTCTTCACTGCCGAGCACATTTCTTTCATAGTTGGCACTTTTTGATACGTTAATTCAAGAAAACAAAAATTAACGACTAATTAAACAGAAAAACTTGAAACGCAACGAAAAAGCAACAAAATATGCGAACAGAAACTGCGTTTATTTTTCTTTGAAGAAAATGACTCTCTAGGAATTTGCTTCATTAGAATGGGTTGGCTTACCATAGAAAATATGGTAAAAATATTATGGTACTGAATTATAGTTACTGTATTTCATCTGATATAAGCCTGAGTACACTATGAAATTTGTGAAACTTAAAATTACAAACATTAATAATTTATGTAAATTTCAATGCCTAGATGGCTACGACTTCAACCCCCAGTTATTAGGTATTTTAATTATTTGACTAATTATCCTCTAGAGGCATATATTTCAAATATTAAGGAGGTACCAGAGGAGCAGCTGGCATAAAAGCCCGTCTCAACCAAAGAGGATTTCAATATGCCAGCGCAATCATTGCCCCTATTTTGAATGCACAGATCAAGAAAGCCAGACTGCCCAACATCAATCAGAGAATAGAAGAAGTTAATGGCAACATCCAAGTGTATAACCTATATGTCTCGAGATATAGATGTCCTCAGAGAATAGTGCTTTACCCTGCACCTCCTAACCTTTTAGTACTAGCTGTACAAAATGTGGATATAGGGTAGGTGACGTCAGAAAAACTTATTAAATTATTTTTTTATGCTTCAAAGGAGAAAAATATAATTCCCGTTCACCTCCTACCTAAAGCACCTCCTACCCAAGAAGAAGGTTGAAAAATAAACGCACTACCTCTAATTAACGCACAACTTTCCACGCATCACTCCCCCCACCCCTTCCAATAAGCTGTCACCAAAAAAGTCAACTCAGATGAGCCAGCGATCACTAACTTAACAAATTCGCAATAATAGAAATCAGAATTTATTCTGAATTGGATTGATTGGTTGTCGATTATATTGATGTCAAGTTAATAGAATGTTGAAGGCTAAAATTAATTTTCGGCTTCAGATAAATGGTTTGTGGCAAGTTTTTCTTTCGATTTTATTCAAATTTTTAAATTTGTTTTGCAAGGGCATGTAGCCCTGGATCTTAGCTTTTTAATAAGCTATTGAACTTTGCTGAATGAATTTAGAAATGTAGGGGTTTGCAAAATTACAGACATAGAAAAGTTACTTCATTAAAACCCTTAATTCTCCACAATTTCGACATCATTCAGCGGAGTTTTATAGCTTTTTAGAAAGCCAAGATCCAGGGCTACATGCAAAATCTTGAGAAAAGCGATAAAATAAAATCTAGTGTCAGAAATCATTTATTTTAGTGCCAGAAATCATTTATTTAAAGGTGGAAACTAGTTATAGCCAATTTTGAAAAGCGATGTTGAAAATTAAACGCACCCCTCCAACAAACGCAACCCGTTTAATTAGCGCACCACCTGGAGAGAGCTGAAAATTAAACGCACCGGTGCTTTAATTAAATGAGATACGGTATTTACTTTTGTGTATTTAGAGTGACGGGTAACTTAGCAGGTCAAATCAACATACTAATTCCAATAGCTTTGTTTGGAATCATCCAAGTGAATGTGCATCAGGCAAGGGCTAATGATTTTTTTGTTAAATTAGAAATTATTCAAAAATTAATTTGTTAAAGATTACGTTTTAAGGTCAGCATCACAGTAGCCTTAACCCTAAACCGTGGGCCTACTGGAAGCATATACTTTGCAGGTATGAAAATAGTTTACTCAAAAAATATTTAAAAATTTTAAATTTTCAGTGGCTAGCTGTCAGGTAACTATTAATATACACATAAAGGTTATTTAATGGACCATATATATTTTTGCTAGTTGTCAGTGGGCTACGTGGATGTATACATTGAAAATGGAGGACTTGTCGGTGATATTGCTAACAGTCAGTTTAGGGTAAGCTACTTCAATCTAACTAGTAAAAACAATTTAATATTTATTTTTATACATTTCATTAGTCAACTTTGCTTATTTTATTCACTTTGTGGCTTACAGTTAACAAAGATATCACTAAAATATGAGGCTTACAGTTAACGCGATTAACTGTGAGATTTACAGTCATTAGAGTTAATTGTGTAAGTATAGGTGACACACAGTTTATTGCTTTAAAACTTTATAAAATTTGTAAAATCTAAAAATTTCTCTAAAAACTTTTCTCTAAAAATTTCAACATATTAATTTTTTTTAACTGAAAAGGTAGAGCGTATTACGCAAAAGAACTTTTTAACACAATTTTTAATATATATGTTACACAAATCATCTATCCCAGGGCATGATCTCGAGCAGAGTAAGAAACATGTTGCCCACCCAAGTATGCAATCAAATTCCAACGATTGTAAATGACCAGCTTAATTCCAAACTTGGAATTATTCCACAAAGTATTCCTCTCAGCCAACTCCTCCAGACTGCTCTGAGCGCTTTTGGGCTAGACAACTTATTAGGAGGAGGAAGTGGTGGGTTTCCCTAGTTCTCTAGGTGTATAATAATGTTATTCTCCAGGTCAATGTCCATCCTCTTGTGCTTCCAAAAAAGCCGCTGCCGCGCCGAAAGGCCCGATGACTGCTTTGGCACCTCCGCAATCCAAAGCTCCCCAACCTTCAGTACCACCCCCTCTACCTTTGGCAAGACCACCTTATAGCATTGCCCAAAACACAAACAAAGGGATGACAGCCAATAATGTGGGCTCAATTAAGAGTGGAGGCACATCATCTAGGGGGAAGAGTTGTAGTGGACAAGGCAGCTGGAGAATTGGAGCCCCTTAAGACACCTCAAGCAGTGAAACCTGAGAGGCAACCTCAGGCTTTAGTACAGTTAGTGGATACACCTCGCTTGGTGCTGGCACCTCAACAACTACTCAATTTGGACACTAGCAATGGGTCGAGGAGTTTCCACAGGACTAGGGTAGGTGCAAAATATGAGAAATCACATAGTATTGCATCCAAACTGCACGTAAAACCGCAGCTAAAGCAGGAATTACGTTTGTACTTTATTTAAAAAAATTCACTTACAGTCAACCCTCAATAAGGGAACATCCATAAATTATGTCAGACTGACAGGGGTCCGATGCCAATCTGACAAGAGGGGGTGATGGTAGAAGACCTTTCTTCTGACAGGAATGTCAGATTTCTCCGCAAATTTTCGCTAAATATTTTAAGAATTTAAACTAGATTTCTAAAATTTTAAATTATTTTGTCATATAAAAAATTAGATAGATTTGAAAATAAATATTGAATTTTCCCATCATGGCTCATATTTCAAGTCATATTAAAACTCATATTAAAAGCAATATTTTTTATGCTCTTGTAACTTAAAAACATGCAATTAACATATAATAAAGGCTTCTGTTATTTTACACTATCATTTTTAAGGTTTTAAACTTCAAAAAAAATGTGCAGAAATAAATTTTGGGTCACAAAGTTGTGTCAGAGAATTGTGAGATTTCAATAAGGGGGGGATCAAGCCCATTCTGACATGTTCTGACAGGGGGGTGGGTCCCAAAAACGGCCTGTAAGTCTGACATAATTTATGGACGTTCCCTAATGGCCTCATACGGCCAGTCCTCAGGAGGGCCGTCATACCGAGTTGACTGCATTTGGATTCACGATCCTCAATCCTTAGCCTTTTTTGAGAGTCAAATTTTTATTTTTGCTGCTAAAAATTTTATAAGCATTAGATAAAATGGCATGTTAGAGCTAGTGTCTTAAGTCAAACACAAGGCCCTAAATAAATGAATAAAGTGTCAGCTGTAAATTTTAGCTGACAAAGTTAACTGAGATTTACTGTTGAACTCATCCTTATTCGTAAAAAATCGCTTAAACTTTACAATAAACTAATTTTTAATTTTTTATAACACATTCAGGTGTTTGCCTCAGCTCCACCTCATTTTGTAAGTAGTGGAAGTTCAAGCAGCCATTTGCAACGACTTAGAGCTGGAAGCACAGCTTTGAGTGGAGAAAAGCTAGTCTCTCGAAACAGAAGACAAACAGGCTTTCCCTCTCCCAACCATGTCATCTTCGCAGACCCCAATAACAATGTTTGTGCCAATTGCCCTGCAGGAATGACTACCAATCCACTGTCATTTTTGGGTGTTGTGCTGCAGTCTCTAGACTTTGTAAGTATGAGTTACTATAGAACACTATAAAGTAAAAACACTATGTTTCTGATTGTAGAGTAAACTGTCCGACATCCTTCTGACCGTTCAACTACTCCAATCATATGCTACTAACAATGACTTTACGGTTGAGTTGAATGGAGAATTTAGTCCGGGAGGCAGAGGTTAATCTTAAATTAAAGAAAATATAACAAAATTGATGAATAATTTTTAGGAGGCACTCCGTTTGGTGCTTTTCCAATGTTTTTCCCTCAACCTGTAGGCAACAAAATGGCTGAGCTTTTAGTTAGCGACTTCACGGTCAACTCTTTATTCCACCATTTGCATAGGTAATGTTAGTTGACAAAATGCGGAGCTGAAAAATATTCATGAATAACTTAATACAGTCGACTCTGTCGATAACGCACGCACAAAAAGTTCGTTCCAGTCGACACATGTTTACCTCAATTTCAGAATTCCTTTTTTAATAATTATTCGTCAGTTTTGCGCGAAATATCGCAAGGATTCAAATTTTGCCTTCCGCCAGCCTCAATACGCGCTTCATTTCTTCTTAGGAAATTTTCACATTGCGACCGAGAGTCGATTGCTGGATCTTGTTACACTCAGATTCTACTCCTATCTTGAAAGAGAAATTGTAAAATTTAAACCAGAACTAAATCAAACCCTATAGACCCCGACTTCATCTCTTTCACACCTCTTTCCTCCCTGCCCAATCCGGTTCTTGTTAGCTCCAGTTTCTAAGAGTCGATGAACCGCATTGCTGACCTTTTGCCTTGTCATTCCAAACAGCTGCCCGATTATCGCGAACCGAGAACTCGATGACGAAAATGAACGAAACCAGCGCGTAGCTCCTCTTTCTTGACTGCAGCCATATCTATAAAATTGATATAAATTAATTTAATAAACCGATTTCAAACGTAAACAAAAAATATTTATAATAAAGAACGACAGAAATTAATGCAGTGGACAAACTAGAGGACCAATGAGCAAAAGGGAAGCAAGTGAGAAAAACAAGTGTATCAAACAAACAAACGAATAGAAAAAAACTGAAATGTGAACAAAAAATATTAAATTTTAAAATGTTAACGTAATTTTGAGACACCCTGTAGAGGAGCTTGGGGTTGAGATGCACACACCCACATACCTTAGACACAAATCCCTTAAAGTGACTCTGGATTCATAGAGGAGCTTGGGGTTGAGATGCACACACACATACCTTAGACACAAATCCCTTAAAGTGACTCTGGATTCATAGAGGAGCTTGGGGTTGAATGCACACACCCATACCTTAGACACAAATCCCTTAAAGTGACTCTGGATTCATAGAGGAGCTTGGGGTTGAGATACACACCACATACCTTAGACACAAATCCCTTAAAGTGACTCTGGATTCATAGAGAGCTTGGGGTTGAGATGCACACACCCACATACCTTAGACACAAATCCCTTAAAGTGACTCTGGATTCATAGAGGAGCTTGGGGTTGAGATCACACACCCACATCCCTTAAAGTGACTCTGGATTCATAGAGTTGAGCACACCAGAAACCATAAAGACTCTGGATTCATAGAGGAGCTTGGGGTTGAGATACACACACATACCTTAGACACAAATCCCTTAAAGTGACTCTGGATTCATAGAGGAGCTTGGGGTTGAATGCACACACCCACATACCTTGAACCTTTTTGACAGTGACTCTGGATTCATAGAAGCTTGGGGTTGAATCTTTTACACACATATACCTTAGACACAAATCCCTTAAAGTGACTCTGGATTCATAGAGGAGCTTGGGGTTGAGATACACACACCCACATACCTTAGACACAAATCCCTTAAAGTGACTCTGGATTCATAGAGGAGCTTGGGGTTGAGATGCACACACCCACATACCTTAGACACAAATCCCTTAAAGTGACTCTGGATTCATAGAGGAGCTTGGGGTTGAGATGCACATACACACAAATCCCTTAAAGTGACTCTGGATTCATAGAGGAGCTTGGGGTTGAGACATATAGACACAAATCCCTTAAAGTGACTCTGGATTCATAGAGGAGCTTGGGGTTGAGATACACACACATACCTTAGACACAAATCCCTTAAAGTGACTCTGGATTCATAGAGGAGCTTGGGGTTGAGATCACACACCACATACCTTAGACACAAATCCTCTAAGGTGAGTCTGGATTCATAGAGGAGCTTGGGGTTGAGATGCACACCCACATACCTTAGACACAAATCCCTTAAAGTGACTCTGGATTCATAGAGGAGCTTGGGGTTGAGATGCACACACCCACATACCTTAGACACAAATCACTCTAAGGTGAGTCTGGATTCATAGAGGAGCTTGGGGTTGAGATGCACACACCCACATACCTTAGACACAAATCACTCTAAGGTGAGTCTGGATGACAACCATATAAATGCCTTTTTATTTTGCCGTCAAAGAAATAATCCGGCTGAAATTATTTTCGCCACGTCCAGAATTTCGTGGGAAAGTTAATTGTAAAGTTCAAGTTTATTAAAATATATCATCAAATATATCGTTTTTAGGGTCGGTTTCTTGACAGTCAGAATTGGACCCGAAACACCAAAAATTGGCGAACTTTTGAAAACAACGTGTTCATCGGAAGAAGGAGATAATGGAGGCTTGGAAGATCATGGTGTCGAGGTAAGGTTTACCAAAAAATAGAAAGGAATTACTTTGTTTATTTTTTTGTGATGAACGACTTTTACGACCGATAGTTGGATTAATTCTCGATAAAAGTTCAGACGGACGATACCTCTCTAAATGGACAGAAAAAGAGAGAGCTGTCTGGATTTGACTTGAATTCTACGAATTTTCACAGGAATAAGAGACAGGACAACTCTCTTACTGATTTGGGGTTGAAAAAATTGTTATAACAATATGAGCAAAGTTTAAACAAAATATTTTAGAATTTGCTTTGGAGACATTTTGCCAGCTGTCAGGGAAAGGTATCCAAATCAGGTAACTGATAAAAACTTTAAGGGGTATTTACTTTAGGTCTGAATAAAATGTTTAAAAAATTGTTTCAAGCCATAAATCGATAAAGTTGGCAATCTGAAGAAGAATTAATTGTGGGGTATTGCAACAGAAATCACTTTTACAATGGTGTCTGCAAAGTGACAGACTACTGGGAGGTCAGACTTTTTCAAAGCAAGAAAGATCACAAAAAAAAATTTAGAACAAATATGACGGCTTATATTCGATGTTTTTTTGCAAAGTGCCAGAAAAATTTACAAAAGATGGGGATGTGACCAGGAAGTATTTCGGTGTGGCCTGCCGTCTCGACTGCTGAAATGTTTTGACTGAAAATTATTTTCTTCGTTAATTCTTATTAAAAAAAGTAAAGGATAGGGATCAGAAAAATGACCATGGACTTCTTATCTTAGTTCTAGTTTAAGAAACTAAAAAAGATATTTTATAAGAAAAACGATTTTTTGCTTGAGACAGTTTTTCGAATATTCCAAGCCTAAAGTACACCCTCTTAAATTTCAATAGTAAATAATCAAACAATAGTAAATAAATATTTAACTGAAATAGTTATAGGGCATAACAAAAGTTTGCACAAAATCTCGTAATTTAGCAGCAAAGGGGTATTTAGGTGGGGGTTGCGACAGGGGGGATGCACTGAGGTGGGGGTACTCAGGACGAGGTTTTTCAGGTGGTAAAATTGAGGGCGCAATTCAACTTGAGCCAATATTATAAATGATTAAAAAGCCTTTGCGTGAACAATAAAAATTCAAAAAAATATTGTCTAATAATTTCGGCATACAAAGAGCCCCGCGCGCGTTTGAATTTGCAAAGTTATGATTGTCATCAACAATTATGGTCCTATAATAATTTTTGGTTAGCCTCAAATTTTACATTTTTCAACTGTCAGCTGTGTAGCGTAAAATTGTCAAGTTAACTGTAGACATATAGTCATGAGAGTCAACTATGATAAATATAGTTTGCATTTGAAGTGACTGCTAAAATAAAAAACTGTAAAGCATAGAGATAAAATTGGTTTTGTGTATTTTATTTATTTTTGCACTGTCTAATTATTTCAGAGAATAGTGGTTGTTATACGAACAGCAAGGGCACCATCAGGTTATTTGTAGCCGAATTGCCATTTAGTTATCATGTTATCATTATTGTTCTATTTTTCAGTTGTACTCAGTGCCAGAAATGGAGGCACGGCCAGCCTAGATTTTGTAATTGATGCAGACTTTTACATAGAATCAACCAACCAAAAGGTCACAATTTTGAAATTTATAACATTATTAAAAGCTGAATGCATACAATTGAAATGTCAATTGTGCGAAATGCGCTTTAAGTTTTTTCTGCGAAATTTGTAGCCACTGTATATTTTTCTTGCGTGTTCTTTTGTTATATTATTTTTACGCCTTATAAAAATAGTTTGCGAAATCAACCGTGAACTATAAAGTTTATAGTTATACAAAAGTAATTATAGAGTAACTAGGTTAAACTAGGAGCCCAATTATTACGTTTTGGAATAATGGGTACAACTTTCTGAGTACCACAATCTGGGTACCACTACCTAAGTACCACTACTCAGACTTTACTCCCTGAGTAGCACCACGTGAGAATCAGTACGTGGTTATATTTCCCGTGATTACCATAACTTTGTACAACCACTTCATGCTTTTAAAATTTTTCCTCATTTTTAGCCGTGGTTCAAATCAATTTGAGCTGGATCCAAATTTTTTGGATTTTTTGTGGTGTATACTCTTTAGGAGTGGGTACCTGGTGATTTTTCTACCGATTCTAAGTTGCACGAACACTTTTATGACTTTTTAATGTATCCTGCAAAAAAATAATGTTTGCTAGCACCAGGATTTGAACTGCGACCTAAAAAATTTGCCGTGGTCCCCCAAATTAACTTCAAAATTAACCCAAACAAATGTTTATTTTGCTTAATTGTCCAACAATGCACCGTGCGCAAAGTCTGTACGACAGCGCAAAAGATGCACTTTGCAAAGCTTTTTCGAAATAACGTACAGTCAAAGCTCTATACAACGTTCACCAAGGAGACCGACCTCATTTGAACGTTATGTAGAGCTGAACGTATGACGAGTAATCATTATACGGAGTTTCTTATCCAAAGGACCAAGCTTTAGTGAACGTTATATAGAGCTGAAATTTATGAGGAATAATCGTTATCTAAAGCTTTGAATGTATATATGGGGGTAGAAAGCGTTGGAAGCGCGACTAAAAAGAAAAAAACGCAAAAAGCGTCACAGAGCTTCACCACTAATACTGTCTTTAGAATAATAAAACCACAAAATAAACATCTGATACGAATTTAGGTAGGCACTATCCAAGGTGCTGCTGTAGTCGACTTTACAGTAAGAACGGGAGGAGGCAGATTGTCTGCAAGAGCAGACATCAGTAGGTTACAACTCAGAGATGTAGGCAACAGTCTGGGCTTGCCACAGGATGCTCTTGACAATCTTGGAACCTTGGGCAAGGAGGTCATTTTGAAGGTATCAAAAACTTGTATCCAAAACATTTTATCTATCTTCTCAACACTAAAAAATTTTTAGGCAGGCAATGACGCCCTAGCAAAGGGCACAGATCTAAGCCTACCTCCTGGAGTTGGAGGTCTGCCAATCAATCTCATCGATCCTGAAATACAGATCCTAGAGCATGCTCTGCATATTGCTTTCGACTTCACCGTCAATCCCTCGGCTTTGGGTGCTTTGGGTGGAGGGGGCGGTGGTGGATGTGGGGGATGTGGAGGGTGCTAGTGGCTACAATACTAGCTGGCTCTGTAATTGTTTTAGTCCAACAACTGAATGCCTCAATTTGCCTCTGTTTTATTGCTCAATTATTTTCTCTGTGTTAAGTTTAGTAAAAATACATGTAATCCAAAGAGAGCAGTTTCCACTCCATGTATTTGTAAATAGGCCAAAGTAAGGTAGACGGTTGAGAATTTTTTACATTGCTGTGACTGTTTGAAAAAAATTTTAGAAATATTTTTTTACTTATTTCGTAAGACTTTTTTTACTAAAGCCATATTTTGGATAAAAAAACATGAGCCGAAATTTTTCTGCTTAAGAAGCAAAATTTTTTCGTTGTAAGCTTGTGTTGCTAGTTAATACTGTTTTAAATAGTACTTTTAAAATATTTTGCCAAAATTATGAGTAAAAGAATAAATTGTAAAAAAATAAAGTTGAGATGTATCTAGCTAGGGTCTATAAGTGGAGATATGGGTAAATGATGAATTTTTAAATTTTATTATTTTGTATGTTTGCGAGCGAATATCTTGTCTTTTTTAACACATTTTATTAAATTAGGGTGATGTTGCAATATATAGAGAATGAAATGAATAAATAAATTACATATGTATTTTGTAAAATTAGCACCCAAAGACCAGAATACACACACATAGGGTATTCAAAACGATGTTGTCATTATTAAAAACTAAAAAACGTGTGGAGATCAATTTTTGAATAAATCACAACAAAAACACAATCACCTTTTAGATGCTTTGATAAAAACGGCAAAAAATATTTGTACAATTTCAGTCATTTTGTTGTTCAGCAGATTCATCGAAATCTTCTGCACTCAAAGACATTGCTTCTGAACTGAGAGAGCCAGAAGAAGTTGCTTGGATCACAGAACCCAAATAGTTGATGACCTGCGCTCTACTCACATCGTCCAACTCGGAAATTCTGTTGCCGATGATTTCCAAGATCCTATCAACGTTTCTAGCAAGATGGTAATTCTTGACCTGAAAAATGAAAAATATTTCCAAAGACCACTAAATCAACTTTATCAGTCACACCGCCGTGTAGTTCCTAAATATTAAAGCCCGATCTTACAGTTAACTTCGTTAACTGGTTTTTACATCTTAACTAATCCACAATAAATTAATTTGCAGCTGATGCATTTAACTAAAAGTGGCATGCCCCTATTCGACGGGAATATTTTGAAAAGCTGGTACCAGCATAATTCAAACGAGAATAAAACTGATGGAATTTTGTAAAAGTTGAGCGTAGGAAAAAAACGATTGACTTTTACAGTCTTTCACTGCTTCACCATTGAGCCATCTATGTTTCTAGAAAAAGAAAGTGTTTTTCATTATTTATATCTGAGAGAGTACTCAACAAAAATGCATTTCAAAGTAATTCTTTTTTGACTTGACCTAGTACCCGCCTTTCAAAAAATTCTCATCGCCGACGGGCAGGCCTTTTTAAATTTCTACAGTTATGATACACACATAGTTAAACCACTTAACTGTAAAAGTTACAGTCAATTAAATTTACTATAAGTATCACAGTTGACTATCGTATTTACTCTAATAGGCCAACATCTCGGATTATATTTCAATCAACCGAGAATCAGAAAATTTTGAGTTCAATCTCAAGATTTTTGGGTGAAAATAAAAAATTCAAAAGCGGAATCGGTAGAGCTCGCGGGAGCTGAGAAAACGCAAAAAAAAACAGCTTTGCACAAAAAATTCTCCAGTCTGAGATATAAGTCCTCAAAGTAGGTGTGTCGGGTTATTAGAGACTGTCAATACGGTAACATGTTTTATTTTTATAAGTATAATTTTTTACCAATTTGCGTAACCAAAACTTTTTGGAGTAAGCCATAAATTCATATTTTCAGTTCACCAAAAACTTAGTATTGTTTTCATGTGCCACACCACAAATATAAGGATTCAAATAATTACTGGTTGGCAAGGTTTACCTGATGCTTTTCTTTGTATGTCAACAGATCTTTGACCACTTGAGGAGGTCGAAATTTTTCGATGAAGTTTTGGAGAACTCCTCGAGTTACTGGATTCACATATTGGGAATGAGCAAGTTTTTTCTGAAAAACAATATAATCAAACTTTTCAAAAAATAAAGTTGTAGCTTTATGATTAAATAGCTAAAATCAAAAATTTTGAAAAATTTCGACATGAAACTTTACCTCAACTAAATCTACACATTTTTGATAATCTGCTTGAGCATGCCATAGACTAATATGCTTTAACTCTTCTAAAGTCCAGTCAAGTGCTCTGAATCAAAAATAATGTTCTATTAAAAATTGGTTATAAAATAGTTTACTGAAATAGGCCAGCATGACCGCTTAGACCAAATCTGTAATACTCATCAGTTTGGTCATCTTTGATAGCTGCAGGGGTTTGCATTTTTGTTTCACTACCTATATAGTTGCTATTTCCCCAAACTTGCTGTATTTCATCAGAAGAAATAGCAGGTAAGTCTAATTTAGGTGGTAAACACAACATTGTTGGCATTTGGAGCCATAACGATATTAGTAACAAGCATGATTTGCTTGAAAAGCTATTTGTCTTGTTTCTGGTATGCATGTATCTCCTAAATATTTTAAAATTAGTAGAAATACGAAATTTTGGGTTTGCTTTATGAAAATGCAAAAATAAATTTTTTTAATTTGACTGTGAGATTTACAGTTTTTGAGAGTCAACTATAATTTATAGATGTAAACTATACATTTTACTAGGGGCAACAGGCGCCTATCGACACCATTGTATTTTAAAATTTTAATAAATATTAATCCATCACACTCCTCCCTGATCACCCCTTTCTGGGTATCGTATCTACCCTCTTACTGGGTATCTTCCTTCTGCCCACCCATTCCTGCCTACCTTGCTCCTGGATACCCTTCTCCTGGCTAACTTCCTTGCTGGCAGCCCTCCTCCTGCCTACCCTTTTCATGGGTGTCTCCTTTCTGGCTCACCCCCTTCTAACTACCCTCTCTCTGAGTACTCCCTCCTGGTTACCCTTCTACTGGGTAAACTCTTCTTGGCTACCCTCCTCCTGGCTACCTTCTTCCTGGGTACACCTTTCCTGGGTACGTCTCCTCGCTACCCTCCTCCTGGATACCGTTCTCCTGGGGCCTAGCAGACTATTTGAAAAGTGAAAATGAAAAATGAAAAATGAAAAATTGAAAAATGAAAATTTTCAAGCAGACTAATATTTGAAAAATCGAAAAATTGAAAATGAAAAGTGAAAATGAAAAATTGAAAAATTTTTCATTTTCAAGCAGACTATTGAAAAATTGAAAAGTGAAAAGTGAAAATTTTTTCAATTTTTCATGAAAAATTGATGACCGGTCATCCCGTCATCAATTTTTCAAAACTTTACATAACTTAACTGTAGGGCTATTTTTATCGCTGAACACGATTTTGTGCTCAGATTTTGTGTTTTTGTGATAGAAAAAGTGGTAAATTGCTTCATTTTCCTCTACTTTAGGCAATGTCTACAAGCAACAGCGATAGGGCTTGTAGACATCGCCTAAAGTAGAGGAAAATGAAGCAATTACCACTTTCTATCACAAACACAAAATCTGAGCACAAATCGTGTTCAAACTTGCCGAAAAGGAGAAGCTTGCTATCCTGTATCTTCTTGAACAGAGCGAATTTTTCCGAGTCCTTGGCTTTCACGTTGTTTTCAGCCATCTTCTGCGATTGAGAAATGCTAAAAATGGAATAAAGTTAACAGGTAAAAGTGAAACGAATGGCAAAAATGAAATGGAAAATGAATGTATCATAGGATCAATGAATGCCAGACAAATCAAAAACGAGAAAAAGGCCCCAAAAATACAATCCGCAAAATGAAAATTTTCAGTAATAAATGAAAAATTGAAAAATGCTTAGTCTGCTTGAAAAGTGGAAATTTTTCACTTTTCATTTTCACTTTTCATTTTCAATTTTTCAATAGTCAGCTTCAGAATTTTCATTTTCAATTTTTTATTTTCATTTTTTCAATTTTTCATGAAAAATTGAAAATTTTCAAATAGTCTGCTAGGCCCCTGGGTAACCTCCTCCTGGTTACCCCGCTCCTGGGTACCGTCCTCCTGGGTACGCCCAAAATTTTATTAGAACCACCCTTATTTAAACAATCTTCTAATCGAAAGGAAGCTAAGATATTGTAGTTAAAGGTTCTAGTAAAAAAATTTCATGGGTTTGCAAAAATAGTGAGAAATCGGGTTTGAACATTTAAATCCACCCTAAGTCCAAGCTGAAATCCACCATCTCTAATTTATATGGCAAGGAAAAATTTTTTAAAAAGCAACTTCAATCATACGTGTTTGGGCTTGAAAAAGACAAGATTTGTAATTGAGGTTTCCGACAAGATATCTTAGGCTAGGGGAAACTTGGCAAAAACGAAAATTGCCAACCGTATGTTTTGCCGAAACGAAATTTGTCAAGACAAATATTTCCCACACGAAAATCGCCAAATCACATTTCGCCAAGACGAAATTTGCCAAACTGAAATTCGGCAAGAGCAGGTTTTGCCTAGTAGAGATATGGTAGCAATTTAGCGTTGATAAATCTTTTTCAAGTGAAACCCAAGTTTGGCAAATTTTATTTTGGCAAGTTTCAATTTGTTAAAATTCGTATTGGCGAAATGTGATTTGGCGATTTTCGTTCCGGCAATATTCGTCTTGGCAAATTTCGTTTCGGCAATTTTCGTATTTGGCAATTTTCGTTGTTCCCAAGTTTTCCCTAGTCATATCTCACATGGGTTCGCTAAACATAGCAGAAAATTGGGCTTGAACACTTGAACCCATCCTAAATCCAGGCTAAAATCCACCATCTCCAATTTAGAGGGGAAGGAAAAAATCTTTTAGAGTTTTTTAAAAAAGCCAAGATGTCGTACTTGAGGGTTCCGGTGAGATATCCGACATGGGTTTGCAAAAATGGCAGAAAATTGGGTTTCAACAAAAAAGTGGCGACACACACACCCACACATGCCAAATAATATATAGAGATTATTGTAGGTTAAGCTATACTTGTACTATGAAATGCTGTTGCTTTAAAAAAAAAAACTCTGGTTTAGTGTTCTTGATGTATTCCGGGTGCCAATGGAAGCTAAATAATTTATCGAAGTTCACGGGTGAGGCGGAAGTGTACCATTACACTTCCTGTCTCAATAGAATTTCATACAAGTAATTCATCGTTATCCTGCTGTGCTAATTTTTATTTGCAGCGTTCTTCGGTGAGTGTCTTCGAGCGATTCAAGGTGTTTCGTACTAAACAGCTTCTCAACCGCATTGAGCTTGACAAGTTGCGCAAATCAGCAAAGAGTAGGAAAAAAAAAGAAGAAAACCTTTTTTTTTGTTGAAATTTGTTTATTCGTAGAAAGAAATATTGTTTCGTACTGTCTAGTTTTAGGTTAGATGAATTGGTAAGGTTGAAAAATAGTGAAGAAGCGGGAATATGGCCTACAATTTGGGAATGCATTCTAATGGTACTTTCTCGAGGTTTTGGGGTTTAGGTGATTTAAATCTCAAATTTAGTCATACTGAACCTAATTCCCCACAGGATTTTAAGTTGGATTAATAGGTTTGTTTTAAATTTTTTAACGAAATTTGAATTTTTGATCCAGGCTGATACCCACTTAACTATAAAATTAAAACTTTGTTTATAAAAAAATGAGAATATAAATACAATATATTTAAGTCATTAATCTAAGTTATAAACTAACCTTTGTATGGTTCTATGTTTACAATTACTGGTTTCTGAGTCGTTTTTTTCGTGGTTTGAATGTAAGTGAATAAAGCGAGAATATTGGCAGCATTGTTGAGGAGAGTACATTCACCCTTGTTTGCGACCAAAATACAACAAGAAAATCTCAATCTTAGACAGGCAGATATTTTATTTCACCTCTAAAATACAAATCTGGATATTAAGTTAAAGCAGTAAGAGGTAATATATTTTGGCTGACATATATTTGTGAAAAGTAATTGGAAACACATATGACTAATGTGAAAACTATTAGAAGATTATAATTAAAAAGCATATTAAGAGCGTTCTTTAAAAACTAGGTTAGCAAGTTAGTTTATGTGTGTATGTGTTTATATCCGGTCAGAGGTAATTGAACATGAGCTAACTTTTTTGTCCAAAACTAGACTTAATTGAGTTAAAAAAGTTGTACATTGTATTCGAAAATAGAAAATGTTAAATTGCCGTTGAAAAAATCAAAAATTATGTCTTTTAAAGGAACATGCCACAAAAAAGGCGAGGACGAGCGATACTTTATTTTTCGAAAAATTTTTATATGCGTTCGAATCTAGTTTTTTGAACTTCTTTTGCCTAATTTTAAAAAGACGTCTTAGGCCATTGGTATACCATACAAAAATAAAATTTCAAAAAATTGGTGGTCCTCGCCTTTTCTGCAGTGCCTCTTCAAATAAAAAAATAAAAGAGGTGTCTTAATATTCAATTCGTCACTAAACAAGTGAAGCCAGTGCTTGCTCAACAATGATTAAGACTTTTTGAAATAGAAACCATAAAACTTTTGCCAAAACGGACACAAGAGCTAAAAAAGTTTGAGAAACAGATGACACCACATAACTCATACTTAAAAAGGTGTTTTTAATTAACAAAAAATGGAAAACTTAAAAAATATTTTGAGGGCATACTGAATTTAAAAAAAACATAACAATCAAGTCATATGTCAAAAGATAGAAGACATATTAAATAGCATAGCAACACGAAAACTTTGAAGCAATTCCTAAGAAGGCTTCTCGTTAGCAGCATCTCCAATTACGGATTGTTTTTAATGTTGTTAATCACATATATACACACACGTAAATGCTGCTGCTTTAAATACACGCTTCTCCAAAAGTTTAATAGTAGCACTTGGAAAACTATTAAAAAATATAAGGTTTTAAAGAAGTTTGTCACGCAAATACAATACTCAATACGTCTTTAAGAATCCAAAAATATTAAATGCTGATTATAAATTTGGCAAATGTTCAACTACAGTATGTTTTTTTTCAAGCTATAGGTGAAAACACCCGTCAAATTTGTTCTCCCACTTTTTAGTATTTTATTCAGCTAGTTGATAGCTCGTAAGAAACTAGAGGGCCACATGCTAGTGCAAAAAAATAAAAAATTGAAAAGTAAACACTGACAACAAGAAGTTTTAAAAATTTGACGGCAGATTTACATAATTTGACAGGTGTTTCCAATTTTAGCCCTTTTCTAATAACCGACCGAATTATTTCTGCTTAATTGAATTCGGCAAAAGTTTAATAACTAACTTTAAATTCAAGATTCTTTATTGAAAGTTAACAATATTAAATAAGCAATAACACTGCGATAATTCATGAGAAAGCTGCAGAAAGTCTGAACAAAATACCGTAAAACTTCTAATAATCACCCACCCCCCTTGCTCAAAATCATGTTTTTGGTTAAAAAAGTGCAAAAGAACAAAGGCACCCAACAAAATCGGGATCTTTTTTTGTAAAAATGACAGTTTTGTAAGCGCTACGAAACACATTTATAAAATCAATTAAAAAGCTTTCTTGTAGCGCTTTTCAATATTTATAACTCAGCCGTATGTCAACAAAAAACTGCAAAATAAATCGAAAAGCCCTTCATTAGCGATACAACAGGGATATAACCGAATTTTGTTGCTGTAACATGAATATTAAGATCTAATTTTTTATATAAGACTTCTTTGATTATTGAAATACTGAGATCAGAACCTGTATAATGTGCAAACTCCAGTAAACGATAAAAATTCTCAAAAAACAGAAACAGGCGTAATTAACCTAAAATTATATCGTTTATCGTTAACATGAATGAGGATTGAGGATCCTGTTAAGGATTTTGTTGAAGATTACCAACTTTTATTCATATCGGAGAGACTGAAGGATTCAATTGATGGGAAGAGACCAAGAAGAAGAAAAACGGAATCATCTTCCACCAAGACAATGTCAGGCCCCACATCGCAACCAAGGTGATTAGGGCAATTGAAGGCTATGGCTGGGAGTTGCTTGAGCATCCTCCCTACTCTACAGATGGAGCTGCCACTGACTTTCACGTAAATCGATACATCCCCAATGAATTCCAAGAAAGAATGTTCGACAATTTTGATGAATTGGTGGAAGGAGTGAAGGACTGGATTGTCTCAAAAAATCGCCCATGGTTTGCAAGAGGAATGAATAAGTTGCCAGATAAGTAGCAAGAAATTGTCGACAACGAAGAAGAGTATGCTAATGAGTAGTAAAAAGTCTAGTTATTCATATTTTGTCTGTGCTATTATACCTATTTTTCAAAAGCCGACCCCCTGAGTTGCTTAATTTTGTGCCTAAGTTCATTGACCTCTTTGTACCCTTTTTATTTGAGATAAATGAACGGTTAATAGCTCATTTTGCAGGCTGCAAAAGTTCTTTCCAATCATATATTGAGTCATCGAAAATGTATAAAATTTATCCAATAAAAAGTGGTTTTAAGAAATGCCGGATGATTATGCACCAACCCAATATTTTGATTGACTTTTTGGCTGAACTATAGTATAAGTGATTCGCCCAAAGTGGTGTTTTATCAACTCGTATCAACGGTTAATGGCTTTAAATGGGTAGAAAACACGGAAAAACTATTGGCAAGGCCCTTTAAAAAAAAAATTGACGAAATTTTGATAAAAATCATGATACCCACCCTTATGGTTGAAAAATATAGGGTACCTGGATACCCATAAAAGGACTAAAAGATAGGGTTGAACATAGCTTTATAACTTACCGCATGAGGAAACTCCGCTATGCATACATTTTTCATGCATCCAGTTCACTTTCGAGTGATTTGTGTCTAAGTTACGTGCATGTGCGCGTCTGAACCCCAAGCCACCAAGTCCCCTGCTTGATGGGTGAGAGATACGCGCACTCACTTACCTTAAACATGATTCCGAGCAAGACTCTTGATCTAAAATGCGTTTAGTGAGTCTTAATGCCGTGCTCTAGTAAGCAAAACATGGTAGAAAACTTTTTTTATGGGTATCCAGGTAGCCTCAAAATCTCAACCACAAAGGTGGGTTGCATGGTTTTCCATAAAAAAATTTGTCGAAAATGGCCTTCCCAATAGTTAAAATTTTGCGCGAATCACTTATACTGTAGTCCGGCCGAGTTTTTTTTCTGTTTAACACGTTGTTTTTTTGAACAAAAATGGATGCGAAATGAGTTGAAAGACGAATTAAAAAAAAGCAAGGATTTTGCATGTTAGATACGCAGGATGTGGAAATTGTGAAAATTTTCAAATAGTTGCCTTTAAAGTGACGGTGGTTTTTGAATTAGCGCCACATCTATTTTCACTTCTTTGAGCCGGTTGGCAGGGTGACCAACTTGCCGTTATTTAGTGGGATTGCCGTTATTTCGCACAATTTTGCCGATATTTTTTTTTTGAAAATAATGACATTTTGTCTAGTTTTCGATTATTAAATTAAAAAAATACCGTTATTTTTGGATTCTTCTATTTGGAATGCCGTTATTTTGGAACATGTTGCCGTTATTTTCAAAATTTGAGTTGGTCACCCTGCCGGTTGGCCAAAATTTGGCAAACTCCAAATTCAATTTTTATGGAACTTTTTTCCGGCATTGTTATTTTCTTCCTTATCTTTCTTAAAAAAATGTAAAAATCTATTAAAAAGAGGCATCTTTGAGACGCCGGAGAAGATGAGAGAAGTTCTCCGGAAAGATGGTTAATCCAACACGGCGGATTATTTTATTTTTCACTTTTCACTAAAATTACTAAAAAACCGAGCGTTATTTCTAAAAGTGACCCGAAAAAGAGGTCCTAAACTATTTTTCGTTTAAATACGATAAGAATAACGTTTGTAAACAGTTTCATTTAAACGTCGTCAAATAAAAATTTGACGCTACTTCGATGTACCAACACAACCCCCATCCCCCAAAACAGCTGCTTTCATGTAATCCTTTCCTCCGAAACCAACTTTTTAGTATGTCTAAACTCATTTTTGGGCACTTATTCGGTTGGGGGGGCGGGTTTTTCACTGATTTAGAAATAGTGTTTAAACGTCTTCTAAGTAATTTTATAAGAAACGATAAAAGTTATTTTCTGACACTTTTTACATAAAATTGAATATTTAAAAAAAATTTTGGCCAAAATTCAATTTTTGCCTTGGTCCCCAAGGTAGTTCAAACTGAGGATACCGCTACCCACAAGAAGATTTGAACATAGTTTTGTTAGCTGGGCCTACCGCATAAAGAAACTTGCATATTTTTCATGCATCCAGAGTCACTTTCGAGTGATTTGCGTCTATGTATAGGGTGCGCATCTCACCCCAGCAATTGTTCTCTGTGCCCCCCGAAGGGGGCGAGGCTTGGCTGGTTAGAGATGCGCGCACTCACTTACCTTGTGACATAATCCGAGCAAGACTCTTGATCAAAAATGCATACAAAGGCTCTTTTGCCCAGCTCAGTGACCAAACGGGGTAAAATACCCTAGCAGGGGGGGAAGTTTGCCTTGGTCCCCAAGGCAAAAAGTGAAATTTTGTCAAAAAATTTTTCGAAAAATCATCTTTAATGTAGAAAATATCGCAAAACAACTTTTTTATCGTTTTTAGTACATATAAATTACTTAGAAGACGTTCAAACACTATTTTTAAATCAGTGAAAAACCCGCCCCCCCAACCGAATAAGTACCCATTTTTGAGTAAATTTGCTAAAAAAAAGACTATAGAGGAAATTTTAAAAAGATGATGGGCTGTATTGGGAGGGGAAAAAATAACAAGAGACAACTTTTTAATAAAAAAAATTCAAGGTTAAGCTTATTTTTAGGCTATTTTACCATGTTTTGTTCTTTTTTCCACCCTTCACTTGAACCTAAAAAGTTAGTTTGTCTGAAACATTAGTACGAATTTTTAAAAATTTTTGGAACACTTTTAGCAAATTTGCAAAAAGTAAAAGCTGAAACAGATATGGAGACCTTTTTAAAAACCAGAGGAAAGCAAAATTTATAGACTATGCCTATATTATAAAAACAATATTAAAAGAGGGAAACCTTTTTACTAAATAGCCATCTAGCAAAGTCGATTTGTCTAAATGGAATTTAATCAACAATTTGTTCCTTGTTATATTTTAATTTAGTAAAATGACTGAATTTTCTACGCGTATATCAGCACAATGACTCACAATTCACTCTTATTTAATATTTAAAAATATTTAAAACTATAGTCCCTTTGTTTGTAGTTTTATGATAATATAATAATACAACATAATGTAATATAAGGGACGCAACCAACTCGCCAATGAAAAACTCACCAACGCAGAAGACTCGCCAACGTAAAACGGCGCCAACGGCGAATCTCACTAACAAAAAACTCATGAACGAAAGACTGGCCGACGGGAAAACTCACTAACAAAAAACTCACCAACGCAAAACTTGCCATAGAAGAATGTAGAAAAACCCATAAAAAATAAATGATTTAAAATAAAAAAACATATTTGCATACACGTATGTACTCAAAACAATAACAAATCATTTTCGAGTGATTTGTGTCTAAAGTATGTGGGTGTGAGCGTCTCAACTCTAAGCCCCGTTTATACATCCAGAGTCACTTTCGAGTGATTTGTGTCTAAGGTATGTGGGTGTGAGCGTCTCAACTCTAAGCCTCCTTTTTGCATCCAGAGTCACTTTCGAGTGATTTGTGTCTA